>OVBL01001040.1:0-207440 GCA_900406555.1 Pseudoturritis turrita | reverse complement strand
AACTCCTTTGTTCACGGTTCGGTACCTGATCAACTTCATGGTTAGGGATCCCGATCCAACTTCTCACGGTTAGGGATCCCGATCCCACTCACAGCTCGGGTACCCGATCCAACTTCATGGTTAGGATCCCGATCCAACTTCTCGCGGTTAGGGATCCCGATCCCACTCACAGCTCGGGGTAACCCGATCCAACTTCATGGTTAGGGATCCCGATCCAACTTCTCGCGGTTAGGGATCCCGATCCCACTCACAGCTCGGGGTACCCGATCCAACTTCATGGTTAGGGATCCCGATCCAACTTCTCGCGGTTAGGGATCCCGATCCCACTCACAGCTCGGGGTACCCGATCCAACTTCATGGTTAGGGATCCCGATCCAACTTCAGGTTAGGGATCCCGATCCAACTTCTCGCGGTTAGGGATCCCGATCCCACTCACAGCTCGGGGTACCCGATCCAACTTCTCACGGTTAGGGATCTAGCTGCTAGCACCTTTTCATACTTAGCCATTTTTCAACCGTTGATTCCCACGAGGTGGAATCTGACCACAACAGTTTTGACTCCCGATCCTGTCTACCGCACCATGGATCGGGGTACACGATCCAGCTTCACCATGGGCCGTGATCCCCGACTCGTTTCATCCTACGCACAGTTAGGGGGACGCCCGATCCCCTTGCTGTTAACTTCAAGAGGGGAGATTTTGACCCCAACAGTTAGTCCCCCAGCTCGTCAGTTTTAATGTTGAAAGTGTCGAGGTTAATAGCAATTTGAAGTTAACTTGCCCGAACCATCTTTCACCGTGATCCCGAACTGTTTGACTGACTGTTTCCCCGAACCATCGTCTAACCAGGGTTTGGGTTCTGTTCGGGGGATTTTTGAAATCTATCACCTTTATCGGGGAGTGTAACCGTTTTTGCTGATTCCCGAGGTATGTGACGTCACTTTGTGCTTATATAAACCGTCTTGCCCCTCGACTCCTCATATCTTCATTTCTCCGAAAATCCCCAAAACAGGTAACCTCTCTCTTCTTTCTCTCTCTATTTTTTTTGCTTAAGTTTTTTTTAATTAGAGCCTCCGCGAAACCCCTTTGCCGCCGAACCGCTTGAGTTTTCCGATCCTTCTTCAATAGTTCTGCCGCAGTTCTTCGAGCTTCTGGCGGTTCGTCCAAGGATTTGGATCTGACTATTAGTTCACCTAGAAGATCTTGATCTGTTCTTCGATTTTTAGAGGTTTCGATCTATTTTGATAAGCAATCCGAAACCCCGACCTGTTTATCTAAATTTCCAGAAACCTTGATCTTCCTTTTCCTGTGACGAGGGATCCCGACCTGTTTTTAAGCACAACAGATGTCTCGACTGTCCGCGCCAATGTCTCCCGATCTGTATGCTAGATTGCTTGTTAGTCCGGATCAATCTTCATCTCCCGAACCGTCTTTCTCCCCGAACCGATCCTTGCTCAAGATTGCAGCCGAGCAGATTTGTCTGGTGCAAACATCCTAGAAGATTTGGATGATTCGATTGGGTCGGGAGTAGGTCCCTCCATCCTTGGTAGAAAAATGGTGCTTTCTGAATCATCGAGAGCTGACAGTAACGCTCAGATCCCTGCGTCGTTTGAAATTCCCCAACTTCATGATTCTCCGTTTGACGAGGCGGTGAATCCTTTTATTGACGCTGTGGATCCCGAGCCGGCAAAAATTGAACCCGAAGATTGGTTTTACGACCCGGCTGTAGCCAGACAAGAGTTAGAACGTCTGGTTGGACCTACTCGCGAGCGCCAAGAAGGAAGAAAACTAAGAGGCGACCCGATCCACCTGGTTCCACTCTTTCTACCCTAGATTCGTTGACAGATCTTAGGCGGAGATTTAATATCTCGGAGGAGATCAAATTTGTCCTGCCTTCTTGGCCGATCGAGCCGTTAAACCTCCCCCGATCACTTTACCCTTTACGAGAGCTTCTTTTATCGCTGCTTGCTATGGCTCCCGATCCCCGAAGTGATCCTGCGATTTTTATGGAAACACAACCTGGCCATTTCCCAAATCAATTGCAGGGGATCAGACATTTGGTCGGCATCCTTGTTAGAAGTTACGAATGCGATGTTGAGGTTGGGGTTGAACATCTGAGAAGCTTTCTCGAATTCCGACGTCGCAATAAAAGAGAGCTGAAGTACTATGAGTCGGGCAAGGCTAAAAGAAGCATCATAAAAGGATTTCCATCCAAAGATGACAACTGGGAGGACTACTTTTTTTTTGTCCCAATCACCGAGGCGTCCGTTGGATAGGGATGCCTTAACTTAATCAAAGCAGACTGGGGAGAACTTGGTAGCCGACCTGTGGTTTATTCATGGGCTTCGGCTTGATTTCAATGCATTTATTCTCGTTTTAGGTTTTTACTTATCGTTTTTTCCTTTTGCAGCGCGTCACTTCCAATTTTTGCTGCCTCCCGATCTATCTGAGATTCACCAGACGCTTTCGGCTCGAAAGTGTAATTGGAAAAAAGACTTCAACCTCCAACGAGTGGAAAGAGCCCGATCCCTTTTCGAGGGTCAATCCGTTGGTCCATCATCCTCATATAATTCAGACGATACCATGGAGAGACCTACTTTCAGAGATAGAGCCGCGGCAAAGGCAAAGGCAGAAACTGAGGCGAAAGAGAGAATAAAATAGGCCGAGGCGTTCGGTCGGTCTCGCATTCCGAAACCCCAGGTTGCTGTTACGTTAACCTCCGAACCAGTTTCCTCCCATAATCAATCCGAGCAGATTCCCCATCCCGGGGCTTCCCAAGGGGTCGTTTTGGGTCTTCATCCCGCAGGTTCCCAGATAGCACCACACAAAGACAAGGGTAAGGGCAAGGCCAAAGAGAAGAAAGACCCGAGCAGGAAACGTCAACCTTCAGGAGACGAGAGGATTGAAGGATTAGCCGGGACATTGAAAAAACAACGACGTTCCGAAAAACCTAAAGTGATCCCCGAAGCGATCCCCCTTGCCACTGCTCCTATCAACGCCGATGGGATTTACAATGATGCCGAGGCGTCTGCAGCTCTTTTCTCAAAGATCGTTTGCCCCGGCGATCGTCTCCCCCCCACTGATACTTTGCTGAGGGACAAACCCTATAACGAGGTTTCTCTTCGCGGCGTCAAAGTATGTTTTTCATTATTACTTATCTTTGTCGTTGTCCCCCGATGCTTTCCTGCTTGTCTCGTTCTAAGTTGTTCTTTGGTTCCTGTGCAGTTTATAGCCCATCTGAACAGGATGGTGTTAGGATATGAGTCTGACGCTCGGAAAGATAGGGAGAGGGTCGACGACGCCCGGCGAACGGCGACTGAGCTTGATGGGAAACTCAAGGAGGCCGAGCCGAATCGTGCTGCTGAACGGGAGAAGACCCTTAAGAGAATTCAGAGTCTTGAGGGTGAGACGGAGGGATTAAAGAAGCGTCAGAAGGAAAGCGATGATCGGATCATGCGACTGGAATCTGGCAAGGTTAGGCGTGATGCTCATATTGCTAGTTTGACGAGGCAGCTGGAAGCAGCGAATGAGCTGCTCGAGAGCAAAGTTGAACAGGCTGTGCTTGAGGCCAAGCGGGAGATGACAATGATGTTCGAAGACAAAATCTCCCGAGCCAAAAAACTACTTGCCAGATTGACAGTGAGCCAAAGAATGCATGCTTGACCTTGCTCAGATCGAAAGCAACCTCCAACTCATTGGGCTGCTTCAAGGCGACGAACCTCCCTCCCTTGATTCCGAGGCAAATAGTTTAGCTGAACAAAAGAAGGATTTGAAGGGAGCTCACGAGGCATTTGCCAAGCTTGTGGCAAAAATAAGAGGAACCTTAAGATTATCTCCCGTCCGTGCTGACATACTTAAGGAGCTGAATGTCGGGGAGCCCATAGAGAATGCTGCCGCGAGCGTCAGGATTCAAGACTTTTCTGGCTCGAACAGGGGGACGCCCGGTCTAGCTGACTTTAGTCCAAGGGAGGTTGCTAAGGAGCCGACCCCCAAACCATCTTCTGAGAAAGCCAATGAAGTCGCTCTTGAGGAGACCGTCGCTCTTGAGGAAGCTGTCGTAGATTTTGAAATGGTGCCTGAAGAGGACAAAGCTTCGGGAAGCGACATGGTTGAACAACCGGCAGAGCCGGAGCATAAGGCAGTCACGACTCCCGAGATAGCGGAGGATTATGATCCTCTCTTTTTTGTCTAGTTTAAAACTCTCTTTCTGTTTAATGCCTGGACGGCTTTATCCAAGTTGTTTAAGAACTTATTATCTTCTAACCCTTGCATTTGAATATATATGTCTTTCGTTTAACAATAGATTAAGAATGCCTTACTTGCGTTTGTTTTTGTTTGCGTAGTTATGAGATGATCAGTCTCGAGATGATCAGTCTCGAGATGATCATTTCGGTTTACAGATAGATTACCATAAACTTATCTGCTCCGATAATGAACATTTGTTTGCATAGTCTAGGACGAGCATTTCGGTTTACGGATAAGTTACCATAAACATATCCGCTCCGACAATGAACGAATACTTGTATAGCGCGTTTTTGATCCTGAGACGGATGTGGGAATTCTCTATTGTGGCCAGCAATAGTGAAGATGTGGCGAGATGCCCGTTGTAGTCTGATTTGCTCAAATATGTCTGTTTTGTTAAGACTTACTGATCCTCGAAGGATGTTTAGATAGAAATTGCCTTTAAAAGCAAAGCTTCGATAGATAGTAGAAACTGTTACAAAGATGGAGTATACGAGTATGCGTATACGTACCCACTCCCCCCCCCTTTTGAAAGGAGGGGGGCAACTGAACCCGTCCAAAGACGAGCTGCCTACGTACCCTTTGAAGGGATCAAGTCGCCCCGTAGTTCATGTAAAGTAGCTTAGTGATAGTACTTTTTGAGGTGCATTGCGTTCCATGATCTCGGTACTGGAACGTCCGTCATGTTAGCAAGTTTGTAAACGCCAGGTTTGACAACTTCGGTGATCTTGTAGGGTCCTTCCCAATTTGCTCCTAGTTTGCCAGCATTTGTTTCCGCGGTGTTCTAAAAAACCTTCCGCAAAACTAAATCGCCTTCGTAGAATCTTCGTTCTCGAACGTGGAATTGTAGTATTTTGAGGCCGCGTTTTGATAGTTCTGGATCCTGATCAAGGCTTGGTCCCTTCTTTCGTTGATCAAGTCCAGTTCGTCAAGCATTAACAGGTGATTGAGCCCCTCTTGTTCTGGTAATAGCCTCCGGCGAATCCCTGGAAAATGTATCTCCGAGGGGATTACACACTCTGTTCCGTAGACGAGGGCGAATGGGGTTTCTCCTGTCGCTCGTCGTGGGGTGGTGCGGTGAGACCAAAGTACCCCCTCTAGTTCTTCAGCCCAACGTCCCTTCTTCTCGTCAAGGCGTTTCTTTAGGCCGTCAAGTATTATTTTGTTGATTGCTGCGGCCTGTCCGTTCCCTTGTGGATATCTTGGAGTAGACTTGCTGAGTCTGATTTTCCATTTTTCGCAGAAACCTTCAAAACGATTTGAGATGAACTGCGAGCCGTTATCTGTCACGATCTCGTACGGTACTCCATGTCGGCATATGATGTTTTTCCAGACGAAGGTCTCCACTTGCGCATCTTTAATGTTAGCATAGGAGTCGGCTTCGACCCATTTTGAGAAATAGTCGGTCAAAACTAGAAGGAAGCGTTTCTGTTTGACGGATGGAGTGGCCCGACAATGTCCATAGACCATCGCATGAATGGATATGGTGATGAGATTGATGAAAGTACTTCTGTAGGTTGGTGGATCATTGGCGCATGGCATTGGCATTTTTCGCATTTGGCTGAAAACACCTTGCAATCTTTGATCATTGTTGGCCAATAGTAGCCGTGACGTTTGACTTTTATGGCTAGTGCTCTCCCTCCAGAGTGATTTCCACATGAACCGTTGTGAATTTCCTCCATAACTTTCCTGGCATCCTTTCCTTCCACGCAGTTTAGCAACGGTCCCGAGAATCTCCACTTGAAGACATTTCCATCAAGTAACACGTAATGTGCTGCCTGGGCTCGAAGCTTGCGAGCTGCCCATTTTTCGGTCGGTAGGACGCCGTCGCATATGTACCCTCTGACTGCACCGAGCCATTCCTTGTCACAACCATATTCTGGATCATTGTTGACTTCGTTTGCTTCTCCGTTGGGTTCAACGACAGGGTCCTTGCTGCTTGTTGTAGTTGGTGACTCAACGAGATTGTCTTCTTCCATTGGGCAATATCCGGCTCTGCGGGTGATTGATCGGCCAATTCTTCCTGCATTTCGTCCATCACCTCTTGCCTGGTCGAGACATCTGTCGCTTGTCTAGCCACTTGTGAATGAGTTATGGCATTCACTGAACCGCCGGAACTGATGCTCGGGTGTTGGATGAATTCTACCGGGATCACTCGCTTTAGATCTGGATCGGAAGTTGATGCAAGGGCTGCAAGTGCGTCGGCTGGGGTGTTCTCCCCTCGCGGAATGCGTGTTAGGATGAATTGTTTGAACTGTGCAGCTAATTCGTTGACGATCTTCAAGTAAGCTTCCATTCGATCATCCTTTGCTGCATATTCACCGCTGAACTGATTCGCGACTAGTTGGGAATCGCAAAATGCATGGAGTTTCTTGATCTTTAGGCCGTTAGCAAGTTTCATCCCGGCAATCAAGGCTTCGTACTCCGCTTTGTTGTTAAATGCATGAAACCCCAGGCGGAAAGACTGTTCCAGTAGTTCGCCAGTTGGAGAGGTTAGCCGTATCCCGACTCCTGAACCGTTTTGGAAGATGAGCCATCAACATGGAGTTTCCAGAGCTGTCCTTGCATTTCGTCGTCAATGCCTTCTTCGGGTTGTTCGATAAGAAAATCTGCAAGAACTTGCGATTTAGCGCACGTGCGTCCGCGATACTCAATGTCGTATTCGCTCAGTTCGATAGCCCAATTTGCTAGCCTTCCTGACTGACTTGGACTGTGCAGAACAGACCTTATCGGAAAGGTGCTCAGAACGACGATTGAGTGAGACTGAAAGTATGGCCTTAGTTTTCTTGCCGACATAACTGTGGATAGTGCCAATTTCTCCATCTGTGAGTACCTTGTTTCCGCGTCTGTAAGGGTTTTACTTACGTAAAATATCGGCTTCTGTTCACCGCGCTCGTCTCGAATCAATACGCCACTTACCGCTGTGGCAGAAATTGCGGTGTACAGAAAAAGTGGTTCCCCTGCTTTTGGTTTTGTGAGAACTAGGGGAGTGGCTAGATAGTTCTTGAGTTGCTGAAACGCTTCCTCGCAGTTGTCCGTCCACTCGAACTTCTTGTTCCCTCGCAAAGTATCGTAGAATGGCAAGCATTTGTCGGTGGATCGTGAGATGAATCGGTTAAGCGCAGCTACCGTCCCGGTAAGACGTTGGACTTCCCTTTTCGTCTTTGGTGAAGTCATATTGATGAGTGCGTCGATCTGCTTAGGGTTTGCCTCAATGCCGCGGTGAGTTACAAGATAACCAAGGAACTCTCCCGAAGTGACTGCGAATCTGCACTTGGTCGGATTTAACTTCATGTTGTGAAAGTTCAGCTGCGAGAAACATTCCTTGAGATGAGTGACGTGATCCTGTTCCTTTAGTGATTTCACCAGCATGTCGTCTATGTAAACCTCCATTGTTTTGCCGAGTTGGTCCGCAAACATATTGTTCACCAGTCGCTGGTATGTTGCTCCCGCATTTTTCAGACCGAATGGCATCACCTTGTAGCAATATATTCCACGATCCGTTATGAAAGCGGTCTTCTCGCAATCGTCGGGGTTCATCAAGATCTGGTTATAACCTGAGAAGGCATCCATGAAGGATAGGAGTGCGTTTCCTGCCGTCGCTTCGACTAAGCGATCGATATGTGGAAGGGGAAGCTGTCTTTTGGACAGGCTTTGTTCAGGTCGGTGAAGTCCACGCACACGCGCCATTTGCCATTCTTCTTCTTGACCACCACTGGGTTAGCTAGCCAGTCCGGGTACTTCACCTCAGTTATTGATCCGACGCGCAGTAGTCTTTCCACCCCGTCATTTACCGCTTTAGCTCTGTCTGGCCCAAGTTTTCTTCTTTTCTGTTTTACTGGTTTGAAAGTCAGGTCGACGTTCAGTTCGTGGCTTGTTATACTGATATCGATGCCAGGCATATCTTCTGCTTCCCATGCGAAGGTGTTGATATTTTTCTTCAAGAATGCCACGAGCTCTTCTTTGATCTTTCCATCTAAATCTGCTCCAATTTCTACACAGCGTTCGGGATGTTTGTTGTCGATGCAAACTGATATGACGGGGTCGCAGGTTGGTTTAGACACTTCTTCTTCGCGATCCACCGCGATCTGTAACTGCTATAACAGTTTGGAAAGCTCTTTCACCAGTTCTCTGTCGGTCTTTATCTTCTTGCGCTTTGAATTTGCCGTTGGGTCAGTCACCGGGTTTCTGAGCTTGTGTGCGGCGAGAAAGCAGACACGAGATTCTTTTTGATTTCCTCGAATAGTTTTCACGCCGTTTGGTGTAGGGAACTTGAGGCAAAGATGGTAGGTCGAAACGGCTGCGCGCATCGAATTTAACCAGGGGTCCCCACGATGACATTGTAGATGGCCGGATGGTCAGCTACGGAGAACTCAACGATCTTCGTCACCTCGCCAGCTTGGACAGGCAGTTTGATTGTTCCGGTAGTCATGGTGGTTTCTCCAGAGAATCATGTTAAGGGTTTGGGAGTAGATATCACTTCAGACAGGTCCACATTCATTCTTCTGAGAGTTTCGAGGAAGATTACGTCCACGGTGCTCCCAGTGTCTACCAATACACGTGCTACATCGCAGTCGTTGATGATCAATTCGATTACGAGAGGGTCATCATGAGGTCTGTCGATTCTGATCGTTTCTCTTTCCTCGAATGATATCACGTCGTTTGGAAACTTAGATGGTTTAGACCAGTTGATGCTGACGTCTGCCCTTCGCTGGAATGCTTTGATTGACGAGACGGTATCTGAGCAATAGTGGGATCCTCCCATTATCATGCTAATCCTTCTTCTGCTTGATCTAGAGGGTGGCGCTTCGTCATCCCTTCTATCGCGCTTGGTGTGATCTTCTTTTGTCAGGTCGGGTTTGTATGTGTTTACGTCCATCTCGAAATCTTTGAGGCTGATGTTTCCTCCAAGCTCGCCGGCTGCTAATTTTTTAGCAAGCTTCAAGCCTAGAATTCGGCAGTTCGCGGTTGAATGTCCGTAGATGTGGTGGTGTTCGCAGTAGGCCGTCTCGTCATAGGAACTGTCGCTTTTGGTCCATGTGCTCCATGAGCTTCTTCCACGGCCTCGGCCTCTTCCGCGACCGAATCCAGGAGCGTCAATTTGATAGTTATGAGCTCCTCGAAAGCCTCCTTCGTGCTGGATATAGCCGGAGCCTTGATTGTTCTTCCTAGTGTTGGAAGGGCTGAAACTTGGGGAGAATGGTTCGTTGTCTTGGCCTTCCCGTACTTCTCAGTTAGGATTTTCATCTCTTCTTCTTCGGTGATGAAGTCTGCGGCTCGATGCATAGCGTCCTGTATCGTAGTGGGGTGTTTAGCGCGATTTCTTTGCGAAAATCGGAATTGAACCAGAGTGCTCGCTTCAGGGCTAGTAGGGCTGCTTTGTCGCTCAGGCCTTCCACTTTTGACATAACAGCTTTGAACCTTCCAATGAAACTCCGGAGTGTTTCATTCTGCCCTTGAGCTAGGGTCCACAGGTCAGCATCAGACGTTCCGGGATCCATGAAGATGGAATAATGTTTCAAGAATGCCGCGGATAGTTGGTTATAGCTGTTGATGGAATTGCGCTCGAGTCTTGAGAACCACTGGAGCGCCGGTCCCTTAAGATGCTCCACGAAGAGAAGGCATTGTCCGGCGTCTCTCTCGTTTTCCTTGAAATTCGAGCGGCCCATGGCAATAGTGAAGGCCGTCAGATGCTCCTTCGGATTGGTCTTTCCTTCATAGATCAGGACTGTCATCTTTCCAGGATCTAGAATTCTCGTGCTAGTTATCCGTGCTGTGAACGGGGTGTTCTGTGCTTCCTCCAGTACACGATCTATCTCTGGCACCTTGCTAGTTGCTTTGTGCATCATGGATCGGACAGCTCTTATGTCGGCAGCTGCTCGATCCATATCTGCTCGAATCCTAGCCATCTCATCTTTCTGGGCTCTGACTCCTGCTCGGCGCTCTTCGTTCATCCGTGCTTGCTCAGCCCAGAGTATGTTCTCCTCTTCCTCGGTCAGCTCTTGATCTCCCTCGGGGATGGCCTCGCATCTTTTGGTTCGGGTTCGACCAGTTGCTAGGTGTTCAGGATTGTCACGGCTCTCCATGTTTTGCTCCATTCGGTTCTCCTCCTCTAGATTGATGATTGGTGCAGGCTCCTCTTCGATTGGCGTGTCGTCTGCCCCTTGGACTCTTGAGGCTAGGTTTGCTGAGCTTTGGTGTAGTAGTGGCAGTCTTCCTCGGGTCCTCGGTGGGTTGAGCGGAGTTGTGAAGTCCAGGGCCGTTGGGTTGAGACGCCTCCCGACTCGTCTTGCTGGATCCAGACCTGATCCCGTGCCTCGGGTACGACTCGCCGTTGTGAGGGCCTTCAGCTCGCCCGTCATCGTGTTGTTCAGCTTATCTTGCTCCTCCACCTTTTTGAGCAGTGTCTCCAGCATGGCTTTCATCTCCGTGAGCATCGTCGAAGTCTCCCCAGCGTCTTTGGATTGGTTCGCTTGATCCTCCACGCCGGCGTTTCTGGTGTCAGCAGCGCTATCCTCTCCATCGTTGGTCATCGTCTTCAGATCGGTTTTGTGGTGGTTCTTCGGTGTAAGAAAATTTCAATGCCCCTCCTTCTAGCGCCAAATTGTGGGAGTATAAATCCACGCCAATTGAATTCGTTATGTCTTTTAGCGAGATCTGAAACTTCTGAGTAAAAACCACCAAAACACACAAACGAAGATCCAAAGATGGTTTTCTTTATTAAGTTGTTTAGAAAGCTTTTTCGTATAAGAGCAAAAGTACAGAGTTCTGCTAGGTAAATTGCGGATCCCCTTGTTCTTAGGGTTTACATCAGTATATATACTAAGTTCAGTCGGCTAAGTTAGTATCCAAAGAGATAAGGAAGATTTCCTAATTCTTCGGGATTTCCTTTTAGCAAAGCCTGTCATCGTCATGGGCTTCGATTCATGGGCTATCTTTGTCATCTCTTTTGTGGGCTTGAACTTGTGGGCTCGTTGTCTCGGCCCATTCTCTAACCATGGTTCGCGGCTCGGGTGACACCATGGCTCACGGCTCGGGTGACGCCATGGTTCACGGCTCGGGTGACACCATGGTTCACGGCTCGGGTGACACCATGGTTCACGGCTCGGGTGACACCATGGTTCACGGTTCGGGTGACACCATGGTTCACGGTTCGGGTGACGCCACATTTCATGGCTCGGGTGACACCACGGTTTACGGTTCGGGTGACACCATGGCTCACGGCTCGGGTGACACCACGGTTCACGGCTCGGGTGACACCACGGTTCACGGCTCGGGTGACACCATGGTTCACAGTTCGGGTGACACCATGGCTCACGGTTCGGGTGATGTACTATGGGTCGTGACCCCCGATCCGTCTGTCGTGCCATGGATCGGGGTATACGTCCCAGCTTCTTCGCCGTGGGTCGTGACCCCTGATCCGTTCGTCGTGCCATGGATCGGGATACACGAACCAGTTCCTTCACCGTGGGTCGTGACCCCCGATCCGTCTGTCGCGTCATGGATCGTGGTACACGACCCAACCTACCTCGTCATGGTTCGGGATACCCAGTTCAACTCCTTTGTTCACGGTTCGGGGTACCTGATCTAACTTCATGGTCAGGGATCCCGATCCAACTTCTCATGGTTAGGGATCCCGATCCCACTCACAGCTCGGGGTACCCGATCTAACTTCATGGTTAGAGATCCCGATCCAACTTCTCGCGGTTAGGGATCCCGATCCCACTCACAGCTCGGGGTACCCAATCCAACTTCATGGTTAGGGATCCCGATCCAACTTCTCGAGGTTAGGGATCCCGATCCCACTCACAGCTCGGGGTACCCGATCCAACTTCATGGTTAGGGATCCCGATCCAACTTCTCGCGGTTAGGGATCCCGATCCCACTCACAGCTCAGGGTACCCGATCCAACTTCATGGTTAGGGATCCCGATCCAACTTCTCGCGGTTAGGGATCCCGATCCCACTCACAGCTCGGGGTACCCGATCCAACTTCATGGTTAGGAATCCCGATCCAACTTCTCGCGGTTAGGGATCCCGATCTCACTCACAGCTCGGGGTACCCAATCCAACTTCATGGTTAGGGATCCCGATCCCACTCACAGCTTGGGGTACCCAATCCAACTCATGGTTAGGGATCCCGATCTAACTTCTCGTGGTTAGGGATCCCGATCCCACTCACAGCTCGGGGTACCCGATCCAACTTCTCATGGTTAGGGATCTAGCTGCTAGCACCTTTTCATACTTAGCCATTTTTTCAACCGTTGATTCTCACGAGGTGGAATCTGACCACAACAGTTTTGACTCCCGATCCTGTCTACCGCACCATGGATCGGGGTACACGATCCAGCTTCACCATGGGCCGTGATCACCGACTCCTTTCATCCTACGCACAGTTAGGGGGACGCCCGATCCCCTTGTTGTTAACTTCAAGAGGGGAGATTTTGACCCCAACAGATACCGTCTCCTCGATTAAAGCTTTTCAACGGCGAGCCGATGTTAGCGTTAACTGGTCCGCATCCTCTAAGTTTCCAGACGACATAATCTTATTTGAAGAAAGAGAAACAGCCGAAATTGACAAACCACATGACGACCCTCTCGTGATCGAGTTGATCATCAGTGGTTATGATGTAGCCTGGGTGCTAGTGGATACAGGCAGCACGGTGGACATAATCTTTAAAAAAACTCTCAAATGAATGGACATCAATCTGTCCGACATAGTGCGACCTGAAACCGTTGACCGGATTCTCCGGAGAAACAACGATGAAAATTGGGATGATCAAACTGCCTGTGCAAGCTGGAGGAGTAATCAAAATCGTGGAGTTTTCTGTAGCTGATCACCCGGCAATCTACAACGTCATCGTCGAAACATCTTGGTTGAACTGAATGCGCGCCTTAGCTTCGACCTACCATCTCTGCATAAAATTCACAACACCGAGCGGAGTCAAAATGATTTTGGGAAGTCAGAAGGAGTCCCGCGTATGCTTCCTAGCTGCACACAAACTCAGGAATCCTGTCACCGATCCGATAGCCAAGTCAGAACGCAAGAAGATGAAGACGGACAGAGAGCCGGTGAAAGAACTCTCCAAACTCTTATAGCAATTACAGATTGCGGAGGATCGCAAAGAAGAACCGGCTGAACTGACCTGCGACACCGTAATATCAGTTTGTATCGACGACAAACATCCGGAACGATGCATAGAAATCGGATCCAGCCTCAACGAAGAAATCAAGGAAGAGCTGGTTTCATTCTTAAAAGAAAACGTGGACACTTTTGATTGGGCAGCAGAAGACATGCCTGGAATTGATCTCGACGTAACAAGTCATGAGTTGAACGTCGACCCAACCTTCAAGCTAGTAAAGTAGAAACGGAGGAAGTTGGGTCCCGACAGAGCAAAAGTAGTGAACGACGAAGTCGAAATACTATTACGAATCGGTTCGATAATGGATGTTAAATATCTGGATTGGCTGGCAAATCCTGTTGTAGTAAAAAAAGAAGAACGGAAAATGGCGGGTGTGCGTAGATTTCACCCACTTAAACAAGGCTTGCCCAAAAGACAGCTTCCCGCTACCTCACATTGATCGACTGGTCAAAGCAACGGCTGGTAACAAGCTCCTATCATTCATGGATGCATTTTCTGGATATAATCAAATCCTAATGAATCCCGATGATCGCGAGAAAACAGCCTTTATTACGGATCGTGGAATTTATTGCTACAAGGTGATGCCATTCGGGCTCAAAAATGCTGGAGCCACGTACCAACGTTTAATGAACAAGATCTTCGCTAATCAACTCGGAAAGACGATGGAGGTTTACATAGACGACATGTTGGTAAAATCGCTTGAAGCAAAGGATCACGTAGCACACTTGGAGGAGTGTTTCCAATAGCTCAACTCACACAACATGAAGCTGAACCCGACAAAGTGTAGATTCGCAGTCACATCCGGAGAGTTTCTTGGTTACCTGGTTACTCATCGAGGCATCGAAGAAAATTCCAAGCAGATCGATGCGCTTATCCAGATGGCTTCCCCGAAATCGAAGCGTGAAGTACAGAGACTGACGGGAAGGGTGCTCGCGCTCAACAGATTTATTTCGCGCTCCACCGATAAATGCTTGCCGTTCTACGATGCTTTACGAGGAAACAAGAAATTCGAATCGACAGAGAAGTGCGAAGAAGCTTTCTAGCAGTTGAAGAAATACCTTGCCAGTGCCCAGTGCTTGCAAAGCAAGTTGAGGGAGAGCCGCTCTTCTTGTACACCGCAATCTCCACCACAGCAGTAAGCGGAGTACTTATTAAAGACGAACGGGGAGAGCAGAAACCAATTTTTTACGTCATCAAGACCCTCACCGACGCAGAGACAAGATACCCGTGGATGAAGAAATTGGCCTTATCAGTCATCATGTCTGCCAGAAAACTGAGACCGTACTTCCAATCACACTCCGTTGTGGTCATTAGCACTTTCCCCCTGCGGTCCATTTTGCACAGTCCAAGCCAATCCAGAAGATTAGCCAAGTGGGCTATCGAGCTGAGCGAGTACAACATCGAGTATCGCGGGCGAACTTGCGCCGCAAGTCCTAGATGACTTTTTTATCGAACTTCCAAAAGAGAGCTTTGCCGAAGGAAACCTGAGTTTGACTTGGCAACTCCATGTTGACGGCTCGTCATCCAGAAATGGCTCAGGAGTTGGGATACGTCTGACATCACCAATGGGCGAGATACTTGAGCAATCCTTCTGTCTAGGCTTTCCTCCCTCCAACAACGAAGTAGAATACGAAGCCCACATTACCGGATTAAAGCTTGCCCAAGGACTCAAGGTTGATTGCATTTGCGCGTTCTGTGACTCGCAGTTAGTTGCGAACCAGTTCAGCGGGGAATACGCAACTAAAGACGATCGTATGGAGGCATATCTGAAAGTCGTCAAAGACTTGACTGCGCAGTTTAAAGAGTTTACACTGACGCGTATTCTGCTAGGAGAAAACACTTTAGCTGATGCACTGGCGGCTCTCGCATCTACTTCACGATCCAGACTTGAAGCGGGTTATCCCGGTGGAGTTCATCGAGCGCCCAAGCATCACTCTTATGGAAACAATGAGTGTGGTTACTCGATCTCAAGCCGCCAAAAAAGCAAAGGAGAAACTCAGTGTATCGGACACGGCTGCGGACGACGCCGAAAAACAAAGAGCCATAACCGACGATTCAATGGCCCAAGATGAGACGAACACACCAGACAAAGGACCTGAACCTCAAATGGAAATAGACGCAGTCGACGAGGATGAAAATCCTGCAAATGCTGCAGAAGAAGCAACGGCTATGGATGAGGACTTTACTCCCCTCCCTTCCAACGTCGACCTATGTCACGAAACTGAAGGAGCGGTGGAGATCGAAAAGAAGCTACGCGAAGAGTTTATGAAACTGAAGTTGTCGAGATGGATGAAGCGTGTACGGACATACAATACGGATGCGACAAAGGGTGGCTTGACGACATCCGCAGATACATCTGTGATGGTATCTTACCGTCTAACAAATGGGCGGCTCAAAAACTTCGGGCACAAGCGGCTCGTTACATCCTGATCGATGGGAATGTTTTCAAATGGAGATTCTCAGGGCCATTACTCGCCTGCATTGAAGAAAAAGAGGCTAGAACAATCATGGAGGAAGTCCATAGCGGTTCGTGCGGTAACCATTCTGGAGGACGAGCCTTGGCGATAAAAAATCAAACGACATGGCTATTACTGGCCAAGTATGATACAAGACTGCGAGAAGTACTCCGCGAGATGTGAGAAGTGCCAGCGCCATGCACCAATGATTCATCAGCCAACCGAGATGCTTTCCTCAATATCGTCACCTTATCCGTTCATGCGATGGTCCATGGATATCATTGGACCTTTGCATCCGTCGAAGCAGAAATGATTCTTACTGGTCCTGACAGACTATTTTTCGAAGTGGGTGGAGGCAGATTCGTATGCCAGCATCAAGGACGCACAAGTCAAAGTTTCGTATGGAGGAACATTATATGCCGACATAGAGTCCCATACGAGATCGTCACCGATAATGGATCGCAGTTCATTTCCACAAGGTTCAAAGCTTTCTGCGAGAAGTGGAAGATCCGACTAAGCAAATCCACCCCACGATATCCACAAGGAAACGGCCAGGCTGAAGAAATAAACAAGACGATTCTCAATGGTCTCAAAAAATGCCTCGACGAAAAGAAAGGCTGGTGGGCCGACGAACTGGAAGGAGTATTGTGGTCTCACAGAACAACAGCGCAACGAGAAACCAACAAAACCCCATTCGCCCTCGTCTATGGGATAGAATGCATCATTCCACTAGAGATACATTTTCCTGGAGTCCGCCGAAGACTACTCCCAGAACAAGAAGGGCTCAATCACTTGTTGAGGCTTGATGAGTTGGACTTGATCAACGAAAGACGGGATCAAGCCTTGATCCGAATTCAGAATTACCAGAACGCAACGGCAAAATACTACAACTCTCACGTATGAAATTGACAGTTCTACGAAGGAGACCTAGTCCTACTGAAAGTCTTCCAGAATACTGCAGAGCAAAACGCCGGCAAACTCGGAGCAAACTGGGAAGGACCTTACAAAATCATGAAAGTAGTCCGATGCGGAGTGTACGAACTCACCAACATGTCTGACGTTCCAATACCAAGATCGTGGAACGCAATGCACCTCAAGAAGTACTAACCTTAGGATACTCACATGAACTACGGGGCGGCTTGATCCCTACAAAGGGTACGTAGGCAGCTCATCTTCGGATGGGTTCAGCTGCCCCCTCCTATAAAAAAGGGGGGAGTGGGTACGTATACTCGTATACTCCCACCTTTGTAATAGACTCCGCGTCTACTTAATGCAAGCTTTTCGAAGCAATTTTTGTCATATCACACCCTCCACGGATCACTAAAGCCTTAACAGAAACAAGCATCACATTCGTACCCTACACGAATCACTTAAAAGTCCTAACTAAACAGGCACCTCTCCTCACCCTCGTTGCTGCTGGCCACAGCAACGAACTATTACATCCTCTACGGATCTAACTACTACATGCTAGCGGATTAAAAGCGCGCGCTATATAAATAACTATGTCCATTGTCGGAGCGGATATGCTTACGGTAGCGTATCCGTAAACCAAAATGTTCATCCTAAACCCAACAACCAAATCGTTGGTCCTAACAGTACTACATGTCCATTGTCGGAGCGGATATGCTTACGGTAGCATATCCGTAAACCAAAATGATCATCCTAAATCCAACAACAAATTGTTGGTCGCAACAGTACTACGTGTCCATTGTCGGAGCGGATATGCTTACGGTAGCGTATCCGTAAACCGAAATGTTCATCCTAAACCCAACAAACGAATCATTGGTCGCAACAGTACTACGTGTCCATTGTCGGAGTGGATATGCTTACGGTAGCGTATCCGTAAACCGAAATGTTCATCCGAAAACCCAACAAACAAATCGTTGGTCGAAACACCTATGCTCATTATTGGAGAGGATGTGTTTACGTTAACATATCCGTGAATCAGAACTATCATCTTAAACCCAACAAACGGATCGTTGGCATTAACATTAACACAAGATATAGTGAAACAGACCGATCCTCCTTGGATAAAAAAGCATTCAAGCAACGAGTGTCAACAACAAAGAAACAATGCAATAAAAGCAAAAGCCGCAAGGCAAACATAATGAGTCGATACGGATAAAGCCATCCAGGCACCATATCCAAATAACATCAAGCATAAATAGAACGAGATAGACCAAACCACAGTTTTTGGCGTATTCCCATCATCATCATATCTTACCCCTTGAAGATACGTCTTCATCATCATCGGAGGATTCGGTGGACGTCCTGGATGTGGAAGCTTTCATCTGACTAAGCAAAGTCAAACCGGGATTACCCCTTTTAGATCTAGAGAAAATGCGAACGCCGACATTCGCCGCTAATGCTTCGACAGAGTCGTTACCAAGAGTAACGTCGGCCGAATCTTCAGAGATCGGCGAAACCACTAAGTCGTTGCCCAATGCGGCAACCAACCTATCAAACTCATCATCGACACCAGCCTACCTAGCTCTCCATCCCTGGAGCTTCTCGATTTTGGCATCCAACGAAGGTGGTTCGTCGCCGCGAAGCAGTGCAAGGAGTTCGAGGTTACCGTCAACTTGGGCAAGGTCAACCACACTATTTTTTTATGACCCGCCCAAGCTCTTAACCTTCTCCTTGGCTCGATCAACTTTAGCTTGAAATTTCTTGGCCATTCTGTGCATTGCCACCTTCTCAGCTCATTTGACCCTCTTGTCGGTCATGACTTTCTCTGAGCTTAACATCCGATGGAGCTCGGCAACCTGAGCCTCCTGCCGAACACGGGAAGACTCTAGATAAAGAATCCTCTCATTGGCTCGACCGCGCCTCTCCTTGTGGAGTTCCACCTCGGCTTCCACATCTTCTTTCTATTTCGATGCTCTCTCCGTTACAGCATCACGCTCGCGCTCCGCTTCGTCAAGCTTGGTTCGAAGCTCTTCGGCCGCTTTTTGCGCATGCTCAGCCCTCCTCACGTTCTTTCGAGCGTCCGCCTCGTAGCCGAGCGTCATTTTGTTGACCAAAGCCAGGAACTGAATGGAAAGAAAAGGTTTAGACGTCGCATTTTTAACAAAGTAGAAAAAAGGAAGGACGACGCGAGTTACCTTAGTACCACGACGAGACATGTCGGCGTATGGTTTGCTCCGAGATAGAGTATCGGGAGGAGGGAAGCAATCACCCTTAGAAAGAATTTTGGAGAAAAGAGTAGCAGATGCGGATGCATCATTGCAAACCATTTCAGAAGCAAACGGCGGGCTCTGAAGGTAGTTCGTGCTCGGTGGCATCGCAGACCGGAGTGTTACGCCTTTTGCATCTAGGAGCGTCATCCTTATGAGGGCCTTTCCCTTTGTCAGATTCTGTCGCGGCACGCCCCCGGGCCGGCATCACATGATCGGCGTCCTCGCTGGTGGACACAGGCTTACCCTTTCTGCGATGAACCGGAGGCAAATCCAATCGCCTAAGACCCAACACAATCCCTCTCGCATTGGAGACACACGGAGCCAATGTGGATGGCTCGACAGATGAATCTCTCGAGGGAAAAGCAAGGCCAGCACTTAGCTGCTCAGCAGAAATCTCAGTTCGGCCGACCTCTACCTCCACCATCGCGGCACGGGTTTCAGCTTCCATCCTTTCGCGAACCGATGATCGCTTTCCCATGACTCTCCTCGTACTGCTGGGAGAAGACGACGAAGAAGTTGAACTCGGAGAATAATATCCAAAGTATTGAGCCCGCGCTCTCTCTACTCTTTCGAGAGTAAAATCTCTTTGCCAATCACACTCTCTGGAAGCTAGAGTCTCGCGAAGTGTAACTACGTCTGGAGGACACGTTGGGATCGGGTTAGGAACTGCAAAACCAACAAACAAAGCAGAAAGTCACGATACATTCAACATAAAAAAAAAATTCGTAAAGCTACAGATCGGCTACCAATTTCTCTCCATCTGGTCCTAATTTTTTTAACCCAATCTGCACCAACCGAAGCTTCGGAGATAGGCACGAAGAAGAAATAATCCTCCCAATATCTGTCTTTACTTGGGAATCCTCCGATAATTTTGCGATGGGCTTTGTTCGAGAGGGAGTAAAGAAGCGAGTCCTTGGAACGAAATGTCCGAAAGGATAGTAGGTTCAGCAAGTGGTCCATAGTGACTTCCTCGCCACACTCGAAGCTACGAACCACAATTCCAACCAAGTGCCGAATTTCCCGCGGAGTTATTTGTGTCAAGCCCAATCTATGCTTCCATAGATACTCAAGGATGACCCTTGGTATTGGAAACCATAGAAAGCACATGTAAAAGCATCTCTCGTACAAGGTAAAACATCCCTTTGGAGGATCATCGGCTCGATCCGATGGTGATGGAAGGATAAGCTTGATCTCTTCAGAGATGTTGAACCGATGCCTAAGACTCTCCAGAGATTCAGCGGTGGAAAGAGTAGATCCTGGTGGATAGGGTACCTCACGTTTGGATCCACCCTTAGAAGCTCGTCGCCTTGGAGAACATGCTTGGAGACTCGCGTCTTGCCTCATCCTAGCACGGTCGGAGCTCCAATTCTCCATTTCGATTTTTATGTCGAAGGGATTCTCCATATCGTCCATCAAAGGAGATCACTTCGGCAAAGCAAGGACTTCAACAAGAGCAGCGCTTCGGCAATGGTCCCACCTCGCCACTTCGGCGAAGTAGACTTCGGCGGAGTAAAAGGGGGACTTCGGCCGAAATTGATTTCGGCTAAAGGCCACTTCGATGGAAAAAGTCTTCAGCCAAGCACTTAGGCGAACCTACGATCGCAAGGAGCACTTCGGCCAAGCACTTCGGCGAAGGTAAGGAACACTTCGGCCAAGGATCCACTTCAGCCGAAAAAGAGTCTTCGGCAAAAGGCAAGGTCACTTAGGCGAACCCACTATTGGCAAGCCCACTTAGGCAAACCCAAAGCCGGTTCGACAAGGAGAAGACTTCGGCCAAGACGAAAAATTAACTTTGGCAATGGGAGAGAAAGGCCGCTTCGGCCCAAAAACAATTTTAGAGGAACAAAAACAACAACCCGAAATAAAAATCTTCAAGAGGAGGAGAGAGAAGGGAAGAGAGAATTTACCTTGAGGTTTTTGAGAAATGAAGAAGTGAAGAAGAAATGAGGAGAAGTGGAAGTATATATAGGCTTATAAAGCAAAAGATGATGTCATGCCTTGGAAACCGCGCCAAAACACAGTTGAATGAAGGAAATTCTACTAGAGATAAGATTATCAATCTGAAGACAGAGAACCTAACAGAGTATCAAGAACAACAGACTCGGCATCACGTCGGTTCAGCTTGAACCGATTGGCACGGCACATTGATCCCAACTTAGACTTCCTTTACCTCGGCACTATCATAACTGAAACTACCGAGCTGGGGGCTAACTGTTGGGGTCAAAATCCACCCAGCTGTGATCAATGGGAAAATGACGAAGTATGGAAATATGAGGAATTGGACAAGGCCGAAATTGTGCCTAAGTCGTGTCTATACGAATCCACTTAGGCACGATACGAGCTCACTACGACCGCGATACGAAGCCACTTAGGCACGATACGAGAGCTCCACTTCGGCCAAGCTGTCCACTTCGGCATAGCCCACTTCGGCACAAGAAGCTCCACTTAGGCAAGGGGAGACTTCGGCAAGAAGCTCCACTTAGGCAAGGGGAGATTTCGGCAAGAAGCTCAACTTAGGCAAGGGGAGACTTCGGCACAAAAAAGCTCCACTTCGGCATGACCTTCACGTCGGCAAGGACCACTTCGGCCAAGAACCACTTTGGCAACGAGTCCACTTCGGCCAACATGGCCACATCGGCGAGATAGGAGACATCAGCCAACGTGGAGACTTCGGCCAAACAGGACCCTTCGGCCAACACGGCCACATCAGCGAGATAGGAGACATCGGCCAATGTGGAGACTTCGGCCAAACGGGATACTTCGGCCAACACGGCCACATCGGCGAGATAGGAGACATCGGCCAACATGGCCACATCGGCGAGACTGGACACTTCGGCCAAACAAGTCACATCGGCAATACGCAACACGCAGCTCACTTCGGCAACAATCCACTTCGGCAAGCGGAAACTTTGGCCAACGAAGATAGTTTGGCCGAAGTCAAAACCATACAAAACTGTCTGGCCAAAGTCAAATCTATACGAAGCTGCCTGGCCGAAGTTGAATCTATACGAAACTGTCTGGCCGAAGTCAAATCCATAAGAAACTGCCTAGCCGAAGTCAAATCTATACGAAGCTGCCTGGCCGAAGTCAAATCTTTACGAAGCTACCTGGCCGAAGTCAAGTCTATACGAAGCTGCCTTGCCTAAGTCAATTTCATACGAAACTGTCTGGCCGAAGTCAAAGCTACCAAGACAGTCCTGGCCGAAGTCATTTCCATACGGAGCTGTCCGGCCGAAGTCAATTCTATACAAAGCCAGAAGACGACGCGGCCGAAGTCATTTCTATACGAAGACAACAAGCCCATCTTCGGCCTACAATGATGCAAAGGCCCACAAAGTCAAGCCGACTTGCTAAAACGGAAATCCCGAAGGATTAGGAAGTTTTCCTTATCTCTTTAGGATTGACCTAGCCGACTCAAACTAGTATATATATCTATGTACATCCTTTGAAAAAGGGATCCGCAATTTACTTAGCAAAACCCTAGACTTTTTGCTCTCAAACTCTTATACGAAAAAGCTTTTCAAAACAGCTTAATAAAAACCATCTTTGGATCTTCGCTTTCGTGGTTCATACGCAGAAATTTCATCCCTCTTAATAAACCTCCGACAAATCTAATTGTGTTGATTTCGACTCCCACACATGTCAAATCTGAAATCATCGTGGAGATAAAACTAGTGGTGTGGACGACTTTGTCATGGTCCGGTGATTTTTTTTTTTGCTCGCAGCCATGTTCTTGATCAATACCTCGGCTTCAGCTACTGTCCTTGTCATAAAGTTCCCGTTGCTTGTTGTATCAAGACAAAACGTGTACTCGTGCCTAATGTCGTGGTAGAAGATATTCCATATATAACCTACCGTCGGAGAAATCATGTTGTGGACAGCTTCTTGTATACTCTTTGAAATGGTCGAAAGCTTCATCGAATTGTTCATTGGCACCTTGATGAAAACCAGAGATCTTGCTTCTAAGAAGATTTACTCTTTGCTTGATGAAGAACTTTCCAAGAAAGGCTCCTTTGTATTAATGCCAAGAGGTGATCGATTGAGATTAAAGAGATTTCATCCATTGAAGTGCCTTATCCGCCAATGAAACTATGAAAAGCTTGCATCTAAGATAGTCTTCATCAACTCCATTAGCGCAAATGATGCTACATATATCTTCAAATGCATCGATATGCTCCAAAGGATCCTCTTCAGGAAGACCATGAAATTGATTTTGTTTCACTAAAGCTATGGTTGAAGGCTTTATCTCAAAACTCATAAGTTGTGGTGGTGGAGGGCAGATTCCTTCAACTCATGAAGTGGGCTGGAATTAATTGAAATTCCCAACAACTTCATGTTGCACAAGCTGTTGAAGACCAAGAGCCATCCTTGAAGTAGCTTTAACCTTTTCTCAAGTATAAACCTGAAATACACAAAGATAAAACAAAAACAAAAACAAAAAAAAATGAAACTAATAAAAAAAGGAAAGAAAATTATGAGACTAGATTCTAATCAAAAACTCGTAGGCAATGATATTGGTCCCCGGCAACGGTGCCAAAAATTTGATGTGCTTCGGATTTAACCCTGAAATATTCCTACAAGTGCACAGCAAATGTAGTTAGGGGTCGATCCACTGAAGACCAGATAGCTACACTACAAAATTATAAGATTTGAATCAAGCTAAGATAAAATATATTTTCGGTTTTTGTTTATGGGAAACGAAAATAACAATTAATTAAGGCAAAGAAACTAAAATCAAAGATAGATCAATAAGAGATAAAAGTTAGGCATTAGACAATTCGCAGAAACTCATGAAACACATATAGATATCGATTTCAGGGTTTTAATAAGGACCGTTCTAAAACTCAAATCACAAAGGTATAATCTTTACACTGTCGTGGCTCCGATCACTATGTTTTAACACCCTAATAGACTCAACTATCGCAGGTTATTACAAGGTGAAAACATGCATTAATTCGTGTTCAGGATTCAATTGTTCACAATACTCCATAACTCAGCTTTTGACTGGTTATGACGCATTGCTCACCAAATACTATTTCAAGTAACATAACAAGCTTTTGGAGATTATATCAACCTAAGATCAATCACTGGATAGCTACTCCAGCTCAGGCTTTGCATACAAGTAAAGGTGAAGAATCCACTAGATAAACCCTAACAATATTCGATATTCAATTATGCATAAACATGGAATCTTTGAAAAGCCTAAAACCTAACAAGCAAACTACTCAGACATATTTAGATCAAACACACAGCAGCAAGACTAGTGCATAAACATAATAGATCGATTGGTATGAAAGAGTTTAGGGTTAGAAATCTTCTCTAAGTTGAAGAACAAGGCAAGATCTTCCCTTAAAAGCTCTTAGATCCAAAAATCAATGAAGAACAAAGTAAAAACGTGTATAGATGTTTAGGATAATGTTATGGGCCTTCTCTTCTTCCTAGTGAGGCTAAAAGCAAGTATATATAGGCTAACAAGTTGTCGGTTAGGCTTTTGATTTGGGCAAAAAAGGAAATTTGGTGCGAAACTGGTCTAGCGTCGATCACGATATGAACCAAATATTTTGGTCAGCACTAGGCTTCAAAATTGTCTTCCTGTGTGTGCTGATGTCGACCTGAGTATCGATCCACGGACGTGGTCGGTACTGGGCTTCATTCTTGGCTTGCTTCAGCTTCAAGGCAGAATGACCAATCTTCAGTAAATCATGTTTAACTTTCTAACCACAGCTCTAAATGACATGATTCCAACTCCATTCGATAGCTAACTCAAAGATCTTTCTCGTCACCAATTTTCTTCCAATTCTAAGTTGATTTGTGCCTCCGTCTGTAGCTAAACTTCTGGTGCTTCTGTTCTGTCCAACTTGGGAAAATGTGATAACTTGTGAATTTTTTGGCTTGGACGATCTCTTTGATTTGTGTGATCTGCTGTTGCTTGGTTTACACCTATTTTAGTCCTTTTTGCATCATTTTGATGTTTTAACCTGTTAAAACTCTTAAACCTACATATACGAGAAAACTACCTCTTTTGGTAGAAAATGGCAATAAAATGCGTAGATAAAATACAAAAAAGCATATAAAAAGTAGTAAAATATAGGATATATCAGCTGCTACCCCACCTATAACCCTTACCTCTTTTTCAGACCTCATGTGCAATAACGCCGGAGAGAAAAGGATCGTACAAGCATCAACCCATGTATCGACCTGCTACCAACCCACGTCTCGACCTGCTACCGACCCACGTATCGACCTGCTACCGACCTGCCTATCGACCCAGGGTCGAGTTTCACTAATCGTGGCCAATACCGGCGACGGGTATTGGTCAACATTTTTGACCGGTATTGGCCCATCCAAACCAAGATTTTAAAACCTAACCGACCTTTAACCGGGATTAAACCAATTTTAACCAAAAACACTTAAATTTTCGGATTTAAGGAATTATATCACCTTGTTTTGTGTCAGAAAGACACAACTTCATCTCTTTGTCTGTCTGAAGTGTTCTTGAACATAAGAACTCTCAAAACCTAAAATTTCAAGTCCATTTTTAAGGGGATTTTGATTTCCTAACTTATTCTTCATTAAAATCAAAGGTATTGTTTCTATAAACCCATTTTCTCAAATTTCAAGTTTATGCACTTTTTGAATTTCTCATGGAATTAGTTTAAATTCACTAGGTTTTTGGACAATTCACTTAGATAAGCTTGTTTAACAATGGAATTATCAATATTGATGGACTTATGACATGTTTATACCTTTAATTTAAATTTTCAAAAAATTAAATTTTTGGGTTTTTCATTATACATGAATTTGGGTGATTTAAATAATGTTAATGCATTCATTGATATGGGTTTATCATATATTACATAGGATTTGTATGAATTTTGGTATATTAGAGCTTAAATTGTAAAATTTTGATAATTTCTTATGTCATTAACATTAAATCGGAAAATTATGATTAAATTTGAGAAAATTTTAAATAATTCTTATGTCTATTGATTATCTGTAGCATTGAAATCAATTATTTGGTATTTGTCGAATTTTTCAAAGTCATGACATAATCTTTGAGAATTTGATATTGTAGTGATATTTAATGGAAGGAGACAAGGCTATAAGACGGTCTAAGAAGAGATCAAGGTGTCGAGACAACGGAGACAACACTTTATGAGCTTTCTACACGTGTAGAAATCATGGATGTAAAAGCTTCTGCAAATGCCAAAAGCGTCTTTCATCTTGGGTTCAAAGTAGGCGGCATCTATCAAGTCAACTATCAAGATTTTCTTGAAAAGGTCGCTCGAATGATTTAAGAAGTTATTGATCTCTCTAACCACGAGAAAAAGCATATGAGGCTTAGGTTGATAAAAATGCAGAAATGTTGCGGCAATTGTCAATCTCTTTGTAGAGAAAGATAAGGAAGAGCCTGAAATATGTTTAAGTATGATTGATTGGATCCCTGACAAAGAGTTGGACAATAATTCCTCTAGCTCCGACTTTGATGGTGAGTTCTCATTCCCCTGTAAAATTCTCAGAGGACCGATTAACGAAAGAGCTTTAGCCAAATTTGAGAAGCTGGTTCGAAGGATACCCCCTGATATCGATTTCGACAACGGATGGGACATGTATCCTCTAGAGAATTTATTTTGCTCCAGCAATGCATCTATAGGAGATGTTGAAAAGTTGTTCTATAAGATGAGACGAATGACAAAGCCAACTTTGAAGAATCTTGTAAAAAGGGAATATCCAAGGAAGTTTTTGGTTTATTTCTCAATCTATGGAACTCCATTTGAGAATGTTATATGTGATACATGAGCCTGTATGAGCTTGATGTCAAGAGCTGATGTAGACGAGTTAGAATTGTCAGATATAGTACAAACAAGGCGGTCAAACTCGCAAACGCTTCAGCAGTAAAAGTCTTTGGGATTTCCCATGATTTGAATGTTCAAATTGGGAATTACTTTGTTCCTACTGACTTCTTGATCTTGGACATCAATGTAGAAGCAACAATTCTACTTGGAATACCTTTCCTTGCAACCATTAGTGCAGTCACCGAGCTATCCAGAAAGAGAATCTCATTTTCTCATGTGGACAAGAAAACATTTTACAAAGTAGTGCTAAGAAAGAAGGCTCGACAACACCCTTGGTATGACTCTCTAATCTACAACAATGAAGGAGGGGGATTGAAATTTTCTTACACCGAAGAACCACCACAAAACCAATCTGAAGACGATGACCAACGACGGAGACGATAGCGCTGCTGACACCAGAAACGCCGGCGTGGAGGATCAAGCGAACCAATCCAAAGATGCTGGGGAGACTTCGACGACGCTCACGGAGATGAAAGCCATGCTGGAGACACTGCTCAAAAAGGCGGAGGAGCAAGATAAGCTGAACAACAAGATGACGGGCGAGCTGAAGGCCCTCACAACGGCGAGTCGTACCCGAAGCACGGGATCAGGTCTGGATCCAGCAAGATGAGTCGGGAGGCGTCTCAACCCAACGGCCCTGGACTTCACAACCCCGCTCAACCCACCGAGGACCCGAGGAAGATTGCCACTACTATACCAAGGCTCAGCAAACCTAGCCTCAAGAGTCCAAGGGGCAGACGACACGCCAATCGAAGAGGAGCCTGCACCAATCATCAATCTAGAGGAGGAAAACCGAATGGAGCAAAACATGGAGAGCCGTGACAATCCTGAACACCTAGCAACTGGTCGAACACGAACCGAAAGATGCGAGGCCATCCCCGAGGGAGATCAAGAGCTGACCGAGGAAGAGGAGAACATACTCTGGGCTGAGCAAGCACGGATGAGCGAAGAGCGCCGAGCAGGAGTCAGAGCCCAGAAAGACGAGATGACTAGGATGCAAGCAGATATGGATCGAGCAGCTGCCGACATAAGAGCTGTCCGATCCATGATGCACAAAGCAACTAGCAAGGTGCCAGAGATAGATCGTGTACTGGAGGAAGCACAGAACACCCCGTTCACAGTACGGATAACTAGCACGAGAATTCCAGATCCTGGAAAGATGAAATTCCCGATCTATGAAGGAAAGACCGATCCGAAGGAGCATCTGACGGCCTTCGCTATTGCCATGGGACGCTCGAATTTCAAGGAAAACGAGAGAGACGCCGGACAATGCCTTCTCTTCGTCGAGCATCTTAAGGGACCGGCGCTCCAGTGGTTCTCAAGACTCGAGCGCAATTCCATCAACAGCTATAACCAACTATCCGCGGAATTCTTGAAACATTATTCCATCTTCATGGATCCCGGAACGTCTGATGCCGACCTGTGGACCCTAGCTCAAGGGCAGAACGAAACACTCCGGAGTTTCATTGGAAGGTTCAAAGCTGTTATGTCAAAAGTGGAAGGCCTGAGCGACAAAGCAGCCCTACTAGCCCTGAAGCGAGCACTCTGGTTCAATTCCGATTTTCGCAAAGAAATCGCGCTAAACACCCCCACTACGATACAGGATGCTATGCATCGAGCCGCAGACTTCATCACCGAAGAAGAAGAGATGAAAATCCTAACTGAGAAGTACGGGAAGGCCAAGACAACGAACCATTCTCCCCAAGTTTCAGCCCCTTCCAACACTAGGAAGAACAATCAAGGCTCCGACTATATCCAGCACGAAGGAGGCTTTCGAGGAGCTCATAACTATCAAATTGACGCTCCTGGATTCGGTCGCGGAAGAGGCCGAGGCCGTGGAAGAAGCTCATGGAGCACATGGACCAAAAGCAACGGTTCCTATGACGAGACGGCCTACTGCGAACACCACCACATCTACGGACATTCGACCGCGAACTACCGAATTCTAGGCTTGAAGCTTGCTAAAAAATTAGCAGCCGGCGAGCTTGGAGGAAACGTCAGCCTCAAAGATTTCGAGATGGACGTAAACACATACAAACCCGACCTGACAAAAGAAGATCACACCAAGCGCGATAGAAGGGATGACGAAGCGCCACCCTCTGGATCAAGCAGAAGAAGGATTAGCATGATAATGGGAGGATCCCACTATTGCTCAGATACCGTCTCGTCAATCAAAGCATTCCAGCGAAGGGCAGACGTTAGCATCAACTGGTCTACACCATCTAAATTTCCAAACGACGTGATATCATTCGAGGAAAGAGAAACGATCGGAATTGACAGACCTCATGATGACCCTCTCGTAATCGAATTGATCATCAACGACTGCGATGTAGCATGCGTATTGGTAGACACTGGGAGCACCGTGGACGTAATCTTCCTTGAAACTCTCAGAAGAATGAATGTGGACCTGTCTGAAGTGATATCTACTCCCAAACCCTTAACAGGATTCTCTGGAGAAACCACCATGACTACCGGAACAATCAAACTACCTGTCCAAGCTGGCGAGGTGACGAAGATTGTTGAGTTCTCCGTAGCTGACCATCCGGCCATCTACAACGTCATCGTGGGGACCCCCTGGTTAAATTTGATGCGCGCAGCCGTTTTTACCTACCATCTTTGCCTCAAGTTCCCTACACCAAACGGCGTGAAAACTATTCGAGGAAATCAAAAAGACTCTCGTGTCTGCTTTCTCACCGCACACAAGCTCAGAAACCCGGTGACTGACCCAACGGCAAATTCAAAGCGCAAGAAGATAAAGACCGACAGAGAACCGGTGAAAGAGCTTTCCAAACTGTTATAGCAGTTACAGATCGCGGTGGATCGCGAAGAAGAAGTGTCTAAACCAACCTGCGACCCTGTCATATCAGTTTGCATCGACAACAAACATCCCGAACGCTGTGTAGAAATTGGAGCAGATTTAGATGGAAAGATCACAGAAGAGCTCGTGGCATTCTTGAAGAAAAATATCAACACCTTCGCATGGGAAGCGGAAGATATGCCTGGCATCGATATCAGTATAACAAGCCACGAACTGAACGTCGACCCGACTTTCAAACCAGTAAAACAGAAAAGAAGAAAACTTGGGCCAGACAGAGCTAAAGCGGTAAATGCCGAGGTGGAGAGACTACTGCGCGTCGGATCAATAACTGAGGTAAAGTACCCGGACTGACTAGCTAACCCAGTGGTGGTCAAGAAAAAGAATGGCAAATGGCGCGTGTGCGTGGACTTCACCGACCTGAACAAAGCCTGTCTAAAAGACAGCTTCCCCCTTCCACATATCGATCGCTTAGTCGAAGCGACGGCAGGAAACGCACTCCTATCCTTCATGGATGCCTTCTCAAGTTATAACCAGATCTTGATGAACCCCGACGATCGCGAGAAGACCGCTTTCATAACGGATCGTGGACTATATTGCTACAAGGTGATGCCATTCGGTCTGAAAAATGCGGGAGCAACATACCAGCGACTGGTGAACAAGATGTTTGCGGACCAACTCGGCAAAACAATGGAGGTTTACATAGACGACATGCTGGTGAAATCACTAAAGGAACAGGATCACGTCACTCATCTCAAGGAATGTTTCTCGCAGCTGAACTTCCACAACATGAAGTTAAATCCGACCAAGTGCAGATTCGCAGTCACTTCGGGAGAGTTCCTTGGTTATCTTGTAACTCACCGCGGCATTGAGGCAAACCCTAAGCAGATCGACGCACTCATCAATATGACTTCACCAAAGACGAAAAGGGAAGTCCAACGTCTTACCGGGAGGGTAGCTGCGCTTAACCGATTCATCTCACGATCCACCGACAAATGCTTGCCATTTTACGATACTTTGCGAGGGAACAAGAAGTTCGAGTGGACGGACAACTGCGAGGAAGCGTTTCAGCAACTCAAGAACTATCTAGCCACTCCCCCAGTTCTCACAAAACCAGAAGCAGGAGAACCACTTTTTCTGTACACCGCAATTTCTGCCACAGCGGTAAGTGGCGTATTGATTCGAGACGAGCGCGGCGAACAAAAGCCGATATTTTACGTAAGTAAAACCCTTACGGACGCGGAAACAAGGTACTCACAGATGGAGAAATTGGCACTATCCATAGTTATGTCGGCAAGAAAACTAAGGCCATACTTTCAGTCTCACTCAATCGTCGTTCTGAGCACCTTTCCGATAAGGTCTGTTCTGCACAGTCCAAGTCAGTCAGGAAGGCTAGCAAATTGGGCTATCGAACTGAGCGAATACGACATTGAGTATCGCGGACGCACGTGCGCTAAATCGCAAGTTCTTGCAGATTTTCTTATCGAACTACCCGAAGAAGGCATCGACGACGAAATGCAAGGACAGCTCTGGAAACTCCATGTTGATGGCTCATCTTCCAAAAATGGTTCAGGAGTAGGGATACGGCTAACCTCTCCAACTGGAGAACTACTGGAACAGTCTTTCCGCCTGGGGTTTCATGCATCTAACAACGAAGCGGAGTACGAAGCCTTGATTGCCGGGATGAAACTTGCTAACGGCCTAAAGATCAAGAAACTCCATGCATTTTGCGATTCCCAACTAGTCGCGAATCAGTTCAGCGGTGAATATGCAGCAAAGGATGATCGAATGGAAGCTTACTTGAAGATCGTCAAAGAATTAGCTGCACAGTTCAAACAATTCATCCTAACACGCATTCCGCGAGGGGAGAACACCCCAGCCGACGCACTTGCAGCCCTTGCATCAACTTCCGATCCAGATCTAAAGCGAGTGATCCCGGTAGAATTCATCCAACACCCGAGCATCAGTTCCGGCGGTTCAGTGAATGCCATAACTCGTTCACAAGCGGCTAGACAAGGGACAGATGTCTCGACCAGGCAAGAGGTGATGGACGAAATGCAGGAAGAATTGGCCGATCAATCACCCGCAGAGCCGGATATTGCCCCAATGGAAGAAGACAATCTCGTTGAGTCACCAACTACAACAAGCAGCAAGGACCCTGTCGTCGAACCCAACGGAGAAGCAAACGAAGTCAACAATGATCCAGAATATGGTTGTGACAAGGAATGGCTCGGCGCAATCAGAGGGTACATATGCGACGGCGTCCTACCGACCGAAAAATGGGCAGCTCGCAAGCTTCGAGCCCAGGCAGCACGTTACGTGTTACTTGATGGAAATGTCTTCAAGTGGAGATTCTCGGGACCGTTGCTAAACTGCGTGGAAGGAAAGGACGCCAGGAAAGTTATGGAGGAAATTCACAATGGTTCATGTGGAAATCACTCTGGAGGGAGAGCACTAGCCATAAAAGTCAAACGTCACGGCTACTATTGGCCAACAATGATCAAAGATTGCAAGGTGTTTTCAGCCAAATGCGAAAATGCCAACGCCATGCGCCGATGATCCACCAACCTACAGAAGTACTTTCATCAATCTCATCGCCATATCCATTCATGCGATGGTCTATGGACATTGTCGGGCCACTCCATCCGTCAAAACAGAAACGCTTCCTTCTAGTTTTGACCGACTATTTTCTCAAAATGGGTCGAAGCCGACTCCTATGCTAACATTAAAGATGCACAAGTGGAGGCCTTCGTCTGGAAAAACATCATATGCCGACATGGAGTACCGTACGAGATTGTGACAGATAACGGCTCGCAGTTCATCTCCAATCGTTTTGAAGGTTTCTGCAAAAAATGGAAAATCAGACTCAGCAAGTCTACTCCAAGATATCCACAAGGGAACGGACAGGCCGAAGCAATCAACAAAACAATACTTGACGGCCTAAAGAAACGCCTTGACGAGAAGAAGGGACATTGGGCTGAAGAACTGGAAGGGGTACTTTGGTCTCATCGCACCACCCCACGATGAGCGACAGGAGAAACCCCGTTCGCCCTCGTCTACGGAACAGAGTGTGTCATCCCCTCGGAGATACATTTTCCAGGGATTCGCCGGAGGCTATTACCAGAACAAGAGGGGCTCAATCACCTGTTAATGCTTGACGAACTAGACTTGATCAACGAAAGAAGGGACCAAGCCTTGATCAGGATCCAGAACTATCAAAATGCGGCCTCAAAATACTACAATTCCAACGTTCGAGAACGAAGATTCTACGAAGGCGATTTAGTTTTGCGGAAGGTTTTTCCGAACACCGCGGAAACAAATGCTGGCAAACTAGGAGTAAATTGGGAAGGACCCTACAAGATCACCGAAGTTGTCAAACCTGGCGTTTACAAACTTGCAAACATGACGGACGCTCCAGTACCGAGATCATGGAACGCAATGCATCTCAAAAAGTACTATCACTAAGCTACTTTACATGAACTACGGGGCGACTTGATCCCTACAAAGGGTACGTAGGCAGCTCGTCTTCGGACGGGTTCAGTTGCCCCCCTCCTTTCAAAAGGGGGGGGAGTGGGTACGTATACGCATACTCGTATACTCCCATCTTTGTAAACAGATTCTACAATCTATCAAAGCTTTGCTTTCACAGACAATCTTTACCTAAAAAGATCACTAAGTCTTAACAAAACAGACTACGGGCATCTCGCCACACCTTCACTATTGTTGGCCACAATAGTGAACTTTCGCATCCATCTCGGATCTAAACTATCACATCCATCTCAGGATTAAAAAGTGCGCTATACAAATACTTTGTTCGTTATCGGAGCGGATATGTTTACGGTAACGTATCCGTAAACCGAAATGTTCATCCACAACAATACAAACATATGATCATTGCCGGAGCGGATACGTTTATGGTAACTTATCCGTAAACCAAAATGTTCGTCCTAGACTGTGCAAACAAATGTTCATTATCGGAGCAGATAGGTTTATGGTAATCTATATGTAAACCGAAATGATCATCTCGAGACTGATCATCTCGTAACTACGCAAAACAAATACAAATGCAGGCAAGGCATTCTCGAATCTATCGTTAAACGAAAGACATATATATTCAAAGGCAAGGGTTAGCTAAGTCAGCAACCAGGTGATAAAAAGGAGTTCACAGCTACATGGATAAAACCGTCCAGGCGTCAACAAAAAATGAAAAAAGAGTTTTAAACTAGACAAAAAAGAGAGGATCATATTCTTCCGTTATCTCGGGAGTCATGACTACCTTCTGCTCTGGCTCTGACGGTTGCTCAACCACATCGCTTCCTGAAGCTTTGCCCTCTTCAGGCACCATTTCAAAATCTACGACGGTCTCCTCAAGAGCGACTTCATTGGCTTTCCCAGAAGGTGGTTCGGGGGTCGGCTCCTTAGCAACCACCTTTGGACTAAAGTCAGCTAGACCGGGCATTCCTCTATTCGAACCAGAAAAGTCTTGAATCCCGACGCTCGCGGCAGCAGTCTCCATTGGCTCCCCATCGTTGAGCTCCTTGAGAATGTCAGATCGGATCGGGGACAGTCGCAGGATTCCTCTCATTTCCGCCACAAGCTGAGCAAATGCCTCGTGAGATCCCGACAAGCCCTGCTTCTGCTCGGCTAAAGTCTTCACCTCGGCATCGAGGGATGGCGGTTCATCGCTTTGGAGCAGCCCAATAAATTGAAGATTGCCTTCAATCTGGGCAAGATCAAGCATGTTCTCCTTTGGCTCACCGTCGATCTGGTCAAGGAGCCTCGTAGCTCGGGAAACTTTGCCTTCGAACATCGTCATGGTCTCACGTCTGGCTTCCAGAATAGCTCGCTCGACTTTGCTCTCAAGAAGGTCATTCGCAGCCTCTAGCTGCCTTGTTAAGCTAGCTATATGAGCGTCCCACCTCACTTTGCCTGACTCTAGCCGCATGATCCGCTCGTCAGCTTCCTTGATGTGCTTCCTGCTCCCTTCAGCATAAGCTTCAAGGGCCTTGATCCTTTTTACGGCTTTTTCCTGTTCAGCAGCTTGATTTGCCTCGGTTTCTTTGAGCTTCCCATCCAGCTCAATGGCTTTTCGTCTAGCGTCTTCAACCTTCTCACGATCCCTGCGGGCGTCAGATTCATACCCCATCACCATCCTATTAAGATGGGATATGAACTGCACAACAACGAGAAACACTGTTAAAAAAAAGGGGCCTGAAATGGATCGGGTGACGAAAACAAAATAAGTAAACGTCACATACCTTGACGCCCCGAAGAGACACTTTGCTATATGCCTTGTCCCTAAGCAGAGTATCAGACGGCAGAAAGTGATCACCTGGACACGTGATCCTTGAAAAGATAGCCGCAGAAGCAGAGGCATCATTGTAAGCCCCTTCAGCGTTTATCGGAGCGGTAGGGAGGGGTATTGCTTCAGGGATAGCTTGGGACGACTCAGTACAACGCAGTCGCTTCGGGGCCCCTCCCTTGTCAACTATTGATTGGCGTTTTTTGCTCGTAGTCTTCTTCTCCTTGGCCTTCCCTTTGCCTTTGTCTTTATGCGGTACAATGTGAGAGTCGGCTGGACGAAGCCCCAGGATGACCCCTGTAGGAGCCGGTTCGCAAGGATTATTAGCAGAAGTTGGTTCAGAGACGATGGCAGAGACAGATTGAGGGTTCGGGGGACGAGATTGATTTAACGCCTTGGCCTGCTTTGCTCTCTCCTTAGCCTATGCCTCTGCCTTGGCTTTTGCAGCAGCTCGGTCTCTGAAAGTAGGTCTTCCCATAGTATCTCTTGAAGAGTGAGAGGGGGACGATTGCTCGACTGATTGTCCTTCCGAAAGGGCTCATGCTCTCTCAACTCGGAGAAGATTGAAATCCCTGGACCAATTACACTTGCGAGCTGAAAGTGCTTCGTGAACCTCAGACAGATCGGGAGGCAATGAAAGACGAAGATGACGAACTGCAAAACAGTAAAATTTATGCAAGGTCAGAAAAACCAAAAGAAAAAAGGGAAATTGCTAAATAATGGAAACCCGAGCCGTGGCCCAAGTCGAGCAACGGATCGGCTACCAATTTCTCCCCAGCCAGACTTGACAAACTGAAGGCACCTCTGACCCACCGACGCTTCAGAAATAGGGACGAAAAAGAAGTAGTCTTCCCAATTATCGTCTTTCGACGGGAAGCCTCTTATAATATTTCTCCTAGCTTTGCCCGACACATAGTACTTCAGTTCTCTCTTATTACGACGCCTAAACTCCAGCAAGTGTGTCAGATGCTCAACGCCAACTTCTACGTCGCACTCATAACTCCTGATCAGAATACCAATCATATGCCTGATTCCCCGAACATTGACTTGAGAAATAGCCAAGTTGTACTTCCAAAGGAACTGCAGAATAACTTCAGGGATCGGGAACCATAACAGGCAGCGGTAGAAGAAGCTTTCGTAGAGAGTAAAGTGGTTAGGGGGAGGATTGCTGGCTCGGTCTGAGGGCGAAGGAAGAACAAGCTCGACTTCCTCAGAAATGCAAAACTTATGCCTAAGGGCGGATAACGAATCCAAGGATGAAAGGGTTGAACCAGGTGGATCGGGTCGTTTCCTTGTTTTCCTCTTCCTTGGAGTTTGACGGTTGAGACCCATCAAACGCTTCAACTCCTGTCTGGCCACGGCTGGATCAAAAAACCAGTCTTCTGGTTCAACTTTTGGCAGATCGGGATCAACTACATCAACAAAGGGGTTTGCCGGCTCGTCAAAAGGGGAGTCGTGAAGTTGGGGCACTTCAAATCGCAAAGGATCCCCAGAATTGCTGCCAGCTCCAGAGGATTCAGAAAGCACCATTTTTCTGCCAAGAAGGGAAGGTCCAACCCCCAAATCACTTGGATCATCCAGGTCTTCTGAAACGTGTGCACCAGAAGAATCTTCCCGACCACAGCTTCGGGTGAGAAACGGATCAGGAGAGAAAGATGGTTCAGGAAGCGAAGACTGCCCCAAAATGCCAAACAAGCGGGTATACGGATCGGGAGATGCAGAAACAGATGAATGAGACATTCCGTTGAATTCGAAGACGGATCGGGGTCCTTAGAAGATATGAACAGATCGGGATCCCTAACAGCTCGCGAAAGAGAATCTAGAGTTTCTAAGATTCAAAAGACGGATCGGGGCTCTCAGCAGCCTATCAAAATAGATCAAAGCCTTTAAAAAGTTGAAGAACAAGTTGAAGATCTTTTAAGAACAGCAAGTCAATCTAGATCTTCAAAACAAACTGCCGGAAAACTTGAAGACGGCGACGGAGCCAGTTGAAGATGGATCGGGAAATTCAAGCGGATCGGCGGCGAAGGAAGAGCAACGGAGTTTCGGCTAAAAAAAAAAAACTTAAGCAAAAAAAAATTATTAGAGAGAGAAAGAAGAGAGAGGTTACCTGCTTTGAAGAAATTTTCGGAGAAATGAAGTGGAGAACAAATGAGAAGTATCACGGATTATATAGGCAAATGGTGACGTCATTCGCCTCGGGAACCAGCAAAAACGCTTGCACTCCCCGATAAAGGTGTCAAGGAAACGGAACCCCGAACTGAGTTTGCGTAGGAAGTCATACCAGAACTGAGTCAGCAATGCTACAAAGAAATGATTCGGGGTTATCCATGGATCATGGTTCGGGATCGTCATCAAAAAGGACAGTTCGGGACGACCACGAGAATCGTTGACCTCACTCAACCACTTACAGCTCGGCACTAACATTACTGATACTGCCAAGCTGGGGGGCTAACTGTTGGGGTCAGATTCCACCTCTTGAGAATCAACGATTGAAAAAATGGCTAAGTATGAAAAAGCACTAGCAGTTGAGCCCCTAACCGTGAAGGTGGATCGGGTCCTTAGCCTTGAAGCAGGATGGATCGGGTCCCCCTGACCGTGAAGTAGGTGGATCGGGTCTTTGGCCATGAAGTAGATGGATCGGGTCCCCTAACCGTGAAAGGTGTACCCTGATCCATGACAGAGCAAGGGATCGGGTACCCCGATCCATGAGAAGGTTGGATTATGTGCCCCGATCCGTGACCAAGCAGATGGATCGGGTCCCTTGATCGTGATGGAGTTGGATCGGGGTCCTTGGCCATGAAGTAGATGGATCGGGTCCCCTAACCGTGAAAGGTGTACCCCGATCCATGAGAAGGTTGGGTTATGTGCCCCGATCCGTGACCAAGCAGACGGATCGGGTCCCCTGATCGTGATGGAGTTGGATCGGGGTCCTTGGCCATGAAGCAGATGGATCGGGTCCCCTAACCGTGAAAGGTGTACCCCGATCCATGACAGAGCAAGGGATCGGGTACCCCGATCCATGAGAAGGTTGGGTTATGTGCCCCGATCCGTGACCAAGCAGATGGATCGGGTCTCCTGATCGTGAAGTAGGTGGATCGGGTCTCCCTAGCCATAAAACAGGTGGATCGGATCCCCTAACCGTGGAAGGTGTACCCCGATCCGTGTGAAGTAGTTGGATCGGGTATCCCGAACCATGACAAGGAAAACTGGGTCGTGTACCCCGATCCATGGGACGACAGATGGATCGGGGGTCACGACCCACGGTGAAGAAGCTGGGACGTATACCCCGATCCATGGTACGACAGACGGATCGGGGGTCACGACCCATAGTACGTCACCTGAACCATGAACCGTGGTGTCACCCGAGCCGTGAACCATGGTGTCACCCGATCCGTGAACCATGGCGTCACCCGAGCCGTGAACCATGGTGTCACCCGAGCCGCGAACCATGGTTAGAGAATGGGGGGAGACAACGAGCCCACAAGTTCAAGCCCACAAAAGAGATGACGAGGATAGCCCATGAATCGAAGCCCATGACGAGGACAGGCTTTGCTAAAAGGAAATCCCGAAGAATTAGGAAATCTTCCTTATCTCTTTGGATACTAACTTAGCCGACTTAACTTAGTATATATACTGATGTAAACCCTAAGAAAAAGGGATCCGCAATTTACCTAGCAAAACTCTGTACTTTTGCTCTTACACAAAAAGCTTTCTAAGCAGCTTAATAAAAACACCATCTTTGGATCTTCGTTTGTGTTTTTGGTGGTTTTACTCAGAAGTTTCGGATCTCGCTAAAAGACATTACGAATTCAGTTGGCGTGGATTTACACTCCCACAATGGGGTTGGACATACGAGGAAGTGCAGCGACAATGAAGGATCTAAGAAAACACTGATTTCCTTAGATGATTCTCAACTCACCTAGAAAACTAGCATCCAAGTCGAACTAAACGACTTTAAATCAAAGTGCTTAGTGCGAGGCAACCCACTGGTAAGTGTTTAGTTTTATTTAATTTCTTTGGCTCTAAACGAATTTACCTTATTGTTTAAGAAAACAATCGAAAAGGAAAACATGCAGATAGGCGATCAATCGATCGACCCAACAATCGATCAACCATGGTACCGATCGATCGACCCAACAATCGATCGATCATGGTACTGATCGATCGATCGCTAATAGGCTGGTTGACGTGTGTCATGTTTTATCTTATGACACAATGATCTTGCTGCAAGTGCACAGCGATCAATTGTAGTACTTAAGGGTCGAATCCATTGAAGATCGAAAGGCTACGCTATAAATTTCTTGGAAAAGAGTTAAGCTAGACAAAATAAAAGGTTGATTTTTGTTGTTTTCTAAAACTAAATTGCAAATAATTAAATAACGACAAGAAACCAATTAAAACAAACATTGGGTATCAGGGAATTCTCTAGGGTTCATGGATTAAGCTATTCAGGTGCTAGGCATGTAGATCTAGTAGAGTATTCAAAGCCAGTCGTGAATTAATCATCATATTCTCATATCAATGATCATACATGTCTAATAACCTAATTCACTCAACAGTCACAAAGGTAAAAAGGCAAGCATACCGCAGAGGTTGTTGATACATATCTTATCTAGTACTAGTTCGTATTGATTTAATCAAGTTGTCAACAAGAAGATATCAATACATAACATATCACAAAGTTGTCAATCTAAATAATCATGTATTAAGCATAGATGAGTTCTAAATCCCTGTAAATCCTAATCAATTCCTATTTGTCAAGCCATGAAATCACTTTTGAAAATTCTTAAACCCAACAATAAAACTACTCAATCATGACAAAGAAAATCAAAGCAAAAGCAATATATAAACTCTTAATCATTATAAAGAATAGTAGCAAAGGGTTTAGAAAATTTCTCTATGGAGATACAAAGATGTGAGATCTTCTCCCTTATCAAACAAAAATAAAGAAAGAACAAAAGAAACTAAAAGAGTTTTGGGTGATGAAGAGCTTTGGTGGCTATGAGAGCCTCATGATTTTCGTGGCCTCTCTGATGGTTGTATAGGTGTGGAACTCAGGTAGGGCAAATCACAATGGATTTAGGAGATAATCTTAAAAAAAATATGAAAAAATCATGTTTTAGGGACCCGATCGATTGATCTCACAAGGGTGATCGATCGATCACCTATCCGCAGTTTTCCAATTTATGCGCCTGCTTCAGCTTCGAGACTCTACAACATGTATTTGGTAAATTGAGCTTATCTTGGTATCGCACCGTTGGATTTCCACGATTTGGTTTGAAAATTGAAACTAAAACTCCCAGCTATCTTATGGTTAAAGTTGAGTTTCATCCAACGGTGGGAAGATCTTCATCTTATGCAAAATATTTGATGCTCTGAATCTGTCCAATCTCCAAAATATTTGTTTTGCATTCTTTTGGCCCAAATTGCTCCAATTTCCTGTAAAAACTATAAAAACTACCAAAACACTAAAAACACCAATAAAATGCTCAAACCAAGTAGTTTCTTCATTAAAACATATTGAAAACATAGTAAAAAGCGGTAAAATACGAGGTATATCAACTCCCCCAGACTTAAATCTTTGTTTTTCCTCAAACAAACAGCAGCTCAAGTTCAGGAAAGAAAATCGCGGGAACTCACATACAAACAAAGTTAATTCTAAACATTCACATCTTATCCCACCATGACCTTCGCAAGCCTTGTCCATACTCTAAATTCCAAGCCTGTAAAAACTTTAACTTCACATCATTTGACTCTTTGCATTCATTAAGTATTGTGTGAGCTTTCTCTTTAGAGGATGTCGTTCAGGGTAGACGGCGCTAGGAGTTAAAGAGGTTATTTAGTGGTGGAGTTAAAAGTGTTTAGGGTTACCAGACGCTCCGGAGGATGCAAGATATTATGCAAAACCGCAAGAGAGAACGGATATGTTGATGCCCACAGTTTTATAATCACTAGATGCCTAACTCCCCAGACTTAGACTTTTCTCCAGGAGTTACTGCAAATCACTGCAAATACTTCACATCTCTCTCAATCGATTCATGATGTTCCCTGGAATTTTTATTGGACCTTGAGACTCCTATTATTGATCAATTTCCTTTCCCATTTTGCTTTTCACATTTTTTTTTTGAAAGGGGGAAATTGATCTTTTTGAAACATGGAGTCTCAAAGGCACGAAATTACCATGATATATGCAAATCCCAGGAAAAAACCAGGCTCTCGGATCACAATCAACGTACTCCACCAAGTATCTTCAATCCCTGCATCTGCAGTGACTGGAAAAGTGTGTCGATCCTCTTTCTCTCCGACGTTTTTACACATATCTACACATATGACAATGAAGACAAGAATGTGTGAGGTCTGAAAAGAGGTAAAGATTTAAGGTGGGATACCAACTAAAAATGAGCTGGCCATTAGGATCAACAAAGAGTGGTAAAAAGGAATAAGAAGTCCTGAATGTTTGGTTCGTTTTTCTGATCTAACACCTTTAAAGAGAAAATTTAAGTCAGGTTAGAAGTCAAATATCATAGAGTCAAAATCAGATCCATCAAAATTAATGCAAACTGAAATTTTTTGGGGAAAGTCAAGTCATGGGGTTTCGGAATCGTCTGTCTGAATAACTCTGCTGCAATGGTCACAGAGTCTCAAAATCAAAGCATATGTTCCTAGGAAAGATCATAATTCCCTACAAATCTGACTCAATATATTGGCTCAAATAACACTTTGTGTGGGAATGCATGTGTTTATAGCACTTTGCTAGAAATGGTGTCCTTTTGGCACTTTCCAAAAGATTTTGGACCATTTTTCCCCTGAAGCGCGCGTGGACGGCCAGGAAGCGAGTGGATGAAGTACATGAAAAAGAGTGTACAGCCGGATTTCTTTTTTTACATTAAACATATGTTTTTATTTTATTGTTCTTTATTCTTTTTCCACCTTTAATTTGTTTTCTATTTTATTTCTTTTCTTTGATCAGAAAATTATCAGTTTCACACTCTGTCAATGTGTATTTTTTCTTCTTCATCTTTTGACATCCATATTACCATATATTTTAGACATACTAATTATTTAAAAATTTATAATTATTTACCATGTAAGAGATGTATGTGTACATACACATATCTCATTTCTTATATATATCGTACACATATACATATACACGTACATACACAACATAGATAATGAACGTACATCTAATCTACAATCTAGGTATCATGATTAATATATGTACACCTAAGTTCCATTAATCTATATTATGTACACATGTACGCATACAATGTGAATAACATATGTAGTTACTATGATGTGTTGTACACATGTACACATACAACACATATAATCTATAATATGCTATGAATATACGTAGACCTAAGCTCCATTAATCGACATTATGTATGCATGTATGCATACAATTTCAATAACATATATAATTAGTATAATATAGTGTACACACGTACACATGTATTATGTAGTTACTATGATGTGTTGTACATATGTACACATACAACATATATATAATCTACAATATGCTATGAATATACGTACACCTAAGCTCCATTAATCGACATTATGTACACATGTATGCGTACAATATCAATAACATATATAATTAGGATGATGTGTTGTACACATGTAAAATGTGAATAACATGTATAATTAGTATGATGTATTGTACACATGTACAATGTAAATAACATATATAATTAGTATGATGTATTGTACACATGTATAAATACAACATATATATAATCTACAATATGTTACATATATACGTACACGTAAGCTCCATTAATCTATATTATGTAATTTAAATAACATATGTAGTTATTATGATGTGTTTTACATATATACACATACAACAAATATATAATCTACAATTTGCTTACTTTGATGTGTACGACATGTGTAAGCCATGATGTATGTGTATGTACACATATATTTGTTACATGATAAGTAATTACTAATTTTTAAATAAGTAGTACGTCTAAAATATATAGTAATATGGATGTCAAAAGATGTAAAGGAAAAAAAACACGTATTGAAATTAGTGAAGTCGATAATTTTCTGATCAAAGAAAATAAATAAAATAGGAAACAAATTAAGGATGGAAAAAGAATAAAGAGAAATAAAATAAAAATATATGTTTAATGTAAAAAGAGAAATTCGAGTGTACACTATTTTCGTGTACTTCATCCACTCGCTTCCCGATCGTCCACGCATGCTTCAAGGGCAAAATGGTCAGAAATCTCTAGGAAAGTGCCAAAAGGACACCAGTTCCAATTAAGTGTTATAAACTCATATGGAAAGTTGGAAAAGTGTTACTTGGACCAATTATTTCTTGAAAATTTATCCTAAAAAAAAATTTAAAATTACTCAATAAAAACCAAAAACAAACCAAAAGAAATCAAATATTGTTAGATACCGAGGAATCCTCCCCCAAACTTAAATCACACCGTTCCGGTGTGAATTTAAATCAGAGAGAGTCATAATCAAATGAAAGATATTTAAAAACATGGATAAAAGATAATACCTCGATGATCGTCGGAAAAATGTATTCCAATTGGTGACTCTTTTATGGTTTTTTTTTTTGTTTTTTTAATATATTCAAAAATAAATGAAATAAAAACTATTTAAATTTTGATATTTTTTTTTTTTGAAAATAAATAAAAGACAAAAAAAAATTTCAGAATTAAATAAAAAACAAATTAAAGAGAAACGATTTTTTTGTTGAATTAACAAAAATCAAATTTTTACCTGTAGGGGGTGATCGATCGATCAGGTAGGGCTGATCGATCGATCAGTGAAGATTTTGCGGACTCCGGATTTTGCCGAATGTTCGATCGATCGATCGCTTGGTCGATCGGTCGATCCCAAAGTCTTCAATTTTGCCTTTTTCGATATTTCCTGAAACACTAAGTAAAATTCGTCAAAAACCAAAAAAAACAAACTAAAAGTAGACACTTACCAGTGGGTTGCCTTCCACTAAAAGCTCTATTTAAAGTCATTTAGCTCGACTTGGTTGCCATTTTTTTAGACGTGAAGAGGAGCATCTAAGGAAATCGGCTCCAAACTTAAGCTTTTTTTTGTCCTCAAACAAACATCATCTCAAGTTAAGAAAAGAAGTTTGAAAATCGTGGGAACTCACATATCCTTGAGATCATACCTTTAATTTCTTGACCTATAATCCACATTCAACAAAGTTAATTCAAAACATTCTTATCGTTCTCTCGCAAGCCTTGTCTATACTCTGAATCCCAAGCCTGGAAAAACCGCAACTGCACATCATTTAACTCTTTACATTCATTAAGATTTGAGTGAGCTTTCTCAATAAAGATGTCATTCAGGGGAGACGGCGCTAGGAGTTAAGAGGATATTTAGTGGTGGAGTTAAAGTGTTTAGGATTACCAGACGCTTCGAAAGATGCAAGATATTATGCAAAACCGTAAGAGAGAACAGACCGGTTGATGTCCATAGTTTTTCAATCACCAAATGCCTAACTCCCCCATACTTAGATTTTTCTCGGGAATCACTGCGAATCAGTGCAAATCGCTTCATCTCTCTCTCAATTGATGCATGTCTTTTCCTAGGAATTTTGTTGTCTTTGAGACTCCTAATATTGATCAAATTCCTATCCCTTTTTGTTTTTTAGGTTTTTTTTTTTTTTTTTTGAAAATGGGAAAATTGATCTTATTGAAATAGGGAGTCTCAATGGCACGTAATTTACCATGTTATTTGCAAATCAAAGGAAAGAACCAAGCTCTTAAATCACAATCCATGTACTCCACCAAGTATCCTCAATCTCTACATATGCAGTGACTTAAAAATTGTGTCGATCCCTTTCTCTCCGATGTTTTTACACATATCTGCACATATGACAATGAAGCCAAGAATGCTTGAGGTCTGAAAAGAGCTAAGGGTTTTAAGGTGGGGTACCAACAAAAAATGAGCTGGCTCTTCATGATCAAGAGAGAGTGGTAAAGAGAATAGAAGTCATGAATGTTTGATTCGTTTTCCTAATCTAACACCATTAAAGAGAAAAATTAGGTCAGGTTAGAAGTCAATATAATAGAGTCAAAATCAGATTCCTAAAAATCAATACAAACTGAAATTTTCTGGGGGAGTCCAGTCATAGGGGTTTCGAATTGTCCGTCCTAGATAACCCTGCTGCAATGGTCACTGAATCTCAAAATCAAAGCATATGTTCCTATAAAATGTCACAATTACCTACTAAATTTGTCTCAATAAAACAGTTTGTCCTAAATGTTTTAAAATTACTCGATAAAAGCCAAAAACAATCCAAAAGAAAGCAAACATCGTCAGATACCGAAGAACCTTCCCCCAGACTTAAATTACACTATCCCAATGTGAACTTAAATCGGAGAAAGTCATAATCAATTGAAGAATATTAAAAATGGTACCTCGAAGATCGTAGAGACTACGTTCCAATGGTTCAATTTTTTTTTTTTTCGGTTAAGAAAAATTGAAATTTTATACAAGTATAGTGATCGATCGACCGGTGAGGGCCCGATCCCTCACCGGTCGATCGATTGGTGATGACCTGTAGCTCTATAGTTTTCTTCGTATGTGCGATCGATCGAGTAGTGTTATACCTCGTATTATCGCTTTTTATTGTTTTTAATAAAGAAACTACTTGCTTTTGGCATTTTATTGGTGTTTTTAGTGTTTTTATAGTTTTTATTGTCTTTACTGGAAATTAGAGCAATTCGGGCCAAAAAGATGTAAAACAAGTATTTTGGAGATTGGACAGATTCTGAGCATCAAAGTTTTCGCATCATATGGAGACCTTCCCACCGTTCGATGAAGCTCAAAGTTTTCCATAAGATAGCTGTGAGTGGCAGCTTCAATTTTCATATCAGATCGTGAAAATACAATGGTGCGATATCAAGATATGCATAATTTACTAAAGGCATGTCGTGCAGTCTCGGAGCTGAAGCATGCGCATAAATTGAAAAACTGTGGATAGGTGATCGATCGATCACCCTTGTGAGATCGATCGATAAGTTCCCTAAAAACAGACAATTTTACATAATTTTTGAAGATTATCTCCTAAATCCATTGTGATTTTCTCTAGCCGACTTCCACACCTATAAAACCATCAGAGAGGCCACAAAAAACATGAGGCTCTCATAGCTACCAAAGCTCTTCATCACCCAAAAATCTTTTAGTTTCTTTTATTCTTTCTTTTTTTTGTTCGATAAGAGAGAAGATATCGCCTCTTTGTATCTCCATAGAGAAGTTTTCTAAACCCTTAAGTACTATAATTGATTGTTGTGCACTTGCAGCAAGATCATGATATCATAAAGTAAAAAACCTTGATTTTTGTGGAGACTCAAGGAAAGTTGCTATGTCACAGATCATGATGCAAGCTGAAGCAAGAGAGCATGGATTTTTGAACCCACTGGCTCGCTCCCAAAAGCTCGATATCTATGGAGATTCTAGTAGGCTTTCTATCAAAGAGATACTAGCTCGAGAGCAGGGTTTCTCTAACCCATTGGCTCACTCACATGATTCTCGCAGTGGCTATCAATGGCCAACACCTGTTGATCACCATAGGTGTTTTCAACCTCTTATCACCTGACCAATTCTATGATCCATCTCCACCAACAAAACGCCTTTCACAAAGAGTTTTAGACGCCCTCGCTAGGGTTAATGAGATCTTTGATGAGAGTGATGCTAGAGATGAGCAAATATGGGTTGGAGTTAACATGGAGCAAGACTTGATGATGACAAGATTAGTCATGACATGGACAGCCCCATTGACTTCCATGAATGGAAGATTGAAGAGCCACAAAATAGTATCGAGGTACTCAATGCTCATGTTGACCCTCCATACATCCAAGAGGACCAAGTTTCAGAATTCAAAGATCCACCGGAAGGGATCCATGGAACACAAGAAAATTGGTACCGTGATATTATCTTAATTTGTGATAATAATTTTGCTGAAAATTGCTTTGATGCACGACCTGAAAATGGTATTGTAGTATATTCGTCTACAACCATAAGCGAAGAACCATCTCACAAAGCAATGTCCAATGGACGGAAACCAAACCATTTGGCTTGTGTTTCTAGAAAGAAAGACAAGAAGGCATTCCATAAAGTGAGACACAAAAGGGCAGCTAATGATCGTGAACCTCTTTGGAAGAGACAAAAGACACAAGTGGCGAATCATATTCTCAAAGAACATGCTTCAGACAGTGACAAAGATGAATCCATTAAGGTTCTAGATGGAGATACTAACTTTATAGCAAGATGAGAGTGTAAAAAGAAGTTCACATTGACCAAAAATCTCATGATCCAATAGCCAGCAACATCAAAGAATCTAAGGAAAGGACTTGATATACCTTAATAAAGGCTTTAAATAGGTTTTTAATAAATAAACTATTTGATTTTGGTATTTTATTGCTGCTTTTAGTGTTTTTGTGGATCTTAGAGTCTTTACAAGAATTTGGAGCACTTTAGACCAAAAAGGATGCAAAACAAGCAATTTGAAGGTTAGACAGCTTCTGAACATCAAATATTTAACATTAGATGGAGACGTTCTCACCGGTGGATCGTGTTAGCTTCGATTCTTGTACAAGATAGATGGGAGTGTTAGCTACTATTTCCATATTAGATCGTGAAAATCAAACAGTGCGATCTCAATATATCCTCGATTAACTAAATACTGGTCAATCCAGGATCGAGGAAAAGCAAGCAGAGGAATTGAAGAGCGTTCGATCGATCACCATCTCAGTAATTAATCAATCATCCATCCGCAATTTTGGCTGCGCATTATTTTAAGCAGCGATCGATCGATCGCTATCCTAAAAACAAAGAAGGAAATATTCTTTTTTGATGTTATCTCCTAATCCTTCAAGGAATATGCCTTAAGGTTCGACCCCTACACTATAAAAAAAATCTGCAGCCACGAAATTATCAATCTTTTCACCATTCTTCAAAGTTCTTTCTATTTACCAAAGTTTTTAGTTTCTTTTGTTGTTGTTCGATAAGGGAGAAGATCTCACCTCTTTGTATCTCCATAGAGAAGTTTTATGAACCATTTGCTACTGCTTTTAAAATATAACTTAGGATTTTAATGAGCTAAAAATGTATTTATAGCAAAAGAGAAACGAACCGGGTCAACCCGGGACAAACTTGATCTCACCTCTTTGTATCTCCATAGAGAATTTTTATGAACCCTTTGCTACTACTTTTAAAATATAACATAAGATTTTAATGAGCTAAAAATGTATTTATAGCAAAAGAGAAACGAACCGGGTCAATCCGGGACAAATCAGGTCAGACACAGTTTCGAAGAGAAAAGTTTTGAGGTGATGTTTGCTCTATCGTTGATCGACACCCATGATCAAGATCAAGGTCGATCCAAGATGCATCTCTGTGATGTTTGCTCTGTCGTTGTTATGATCGACCCTTTTGATCTACACGTCCTTGGTTTGTTGCTTTCTTCTTTCTTCTTTAATCCTTCTTTATTACATCTTGACTCCTCTTGAATCCTAGCATCCATGGTACATGAAAAAGACCCAAAAAGTGCAACGCAAATGCAACAAACAGGCCTAAGACCCTAAGATTCAAGACAAAACAAAATGGGACCTAGATGCAAGAGGAAAAATAATAAACACCATGAAATGGGATCAAAACCAACGGAAAAAGAACACCAAGAACATCTAAAATATATAAACATCACTTACTTGGGACTCCACCAAATCCTGATTGGTCCATCACATTGAGCCACCTCACTACTCACACGTTTGATGCCATTACTTTCATCCTTCTCAAATTAGATTTCCAATTAATAATTTATCATGTTTGGAAAGGGCAAAACACGAGGTGACATCCGCATATTTCCCTGCCTTCTAGCCATCTAATCTAAACTATTGACAAAGCGGTTTGGAATAGGGTGAGCTCCCTTTGTTACAAAGCGGCTTTTTCATATCCTAACGGCTGAATAAATCTAATTCATACATAAATTAGAGATGTGCTAATTCATACTTGAATTTTTTTTAAAATTATCTATTTCATACACGAACTAATCAATTTTGACTAAATCATACATTAATATAATTAACCAGTGATGACGTGGACGACACGTCAACTCTCACGTCTGAGTCTGATGACATGTCACCTGTCAGGTCATCATTTAAAAAAATTGTTAATTTTTTTTACATATCTTAAATAATAGTTATTCAAAAGCATATTTTGTGTATATATTCTTAACAAAATGTATTAACTCATTCTTCATTTTAATATATTACTCACTAATCATAAAATGCACTTAACGACATTTTTGTATAATTACAATTGGTCGATTATCATATGCTCAAAGCTAGAATTTTTAAAATAACTACATAAAATGATTACATCAAAGTTCATATGTATTTTAAATTGTATTTTCTTTATTATTTTGTATTTCTTCTTTTTTGTTTTAATCAACCAAACACTTCTTTTTTATTTTAAGGGGAACTTCATATTTCCTCTTGTATTTTTAAAATTTCTAAAAAATAATACTACGGTTTTTTCATGAAATTGCATAGGTGATGAGGACCTCAAACCTCTGATGAATCAGCCACGCCCCACGGTACCTTGGCATGTATTTAACAACCTCTCAAGTTCTCATACCAGTGATGACCCAAGGAAGACGAGCCCAGAAAAGCACAAGATCATGCAATCATTCCAATTGCCCGATAAGGACATATTGGCCTCTCATGAAGGATTCTGGCCTAACCATGAGGATTTAAGCCCATCACCGACTTGCTCTATATTCTTGATCCATCAAGGACCCACACTGAATAAGGAATCAACCCAGAACGGTTCAGACCTGACCAGAACCGAGATTACAAACCGAGTAAACCAAAACTGTCCAATTTCAGAACTATCATTATTTGAATCAATGCAAACTTATCTTTGGAATCCAGGAGACTTTTCCTATGATCTAGAGGATTCTATGAGTGTCCTCAAGTGCACCAGCAAGCAGAGAATTAAGTGGATCTCTTCACACCTCAACTTTCCTTATTTGGAGTCAATTACGTCAAATCTGGTCCAATGGGTATATCTTTTTGATTTATTTGGTTTTGACAGATTGGAGACGTTTTACACCATTAAGAGACATCCAATACGTCACTACTTCATCCCCAAGCTGTCCAGATACAAAGAACCTTATATTTCCTTCTTTTGGCCAAAAATCAAGCAATAAAGACCATATCAATCTAGGCTTTGATTGATTTCTTATTTATGTTAAATATTTGATTTATTTGCTTTGTAAAAATGTGTATGAGCTCTATATAAGCTCACTCATTTTCCTTGTAATACTTACCCTTGAATGAATAAAGAAAACGTTTTCCTTTGGTTTTTAAACCTAGTTGTTCTTCTCTTTGTCTCGTGAGCTAAGTCCGAGTCTTGAGAAAACTCTTGAAGTATCAGTAGACTTTCACACCTATTGTGGTTCGCATCAATCCACCCTCGCTTCCACCTTATCCTAGATTTAGACAAAGAGCGACCCTAGTCCAATTGTCTAGATCAAACCGGTTTTGTCTCAAGCATCCAAGCTTGTATTATTTGGTATCAGAGCTAAAAGATCCTATCATCTACATTTTTCTGTTTTGTTTTCATTTCATTCTTAAACCAAAAAAATAAAAATAAAAACATGTTTATCGGTTTTTTGTTTAAATAATACAAGCTTGGATGCTTGAGACAAAACCGGTTTGATCTAGACAATTGGACTAGGGTCGCTCTTTGTCTAAATCTAGGATAAGGTGGAAGCGAGGGTGGATTGATGCGAACCACAATAGGTGTGAAAGTCTACTGATACTTCAAGAGTTTTCTCAAGACTCGGACTTAGCTCACGAGACAAAGAGAAGAACAACTAGGTTTAAAAACCAAAGGAAAACGTTTTCTTTATTCATTCAAGGGTAAGTATTACAAGGAAAATGAGTGAGCTTATATAGAGCTCATACACATTTTTACAAAGCAAATAAATCAAATATTTAACATAAATAAGAAATCAATCAAAGCCTAGATTGATATGGTCTTTATTGCTTGATTTTTGGCCAAAAGAAGGAAATATAAGGTTCTTTGTATCTGGACAGCTTGGGGATGAAGTAGTGACGTATTGGATGTCTCTTAATGGTGTAAAACGTCTCCAATCTGTCAAAACCAAATAAATCAAAAAGATATACCCATTGGACCAGATTTGACGTAATTGACTCCAAATAAGGAAAGTTGAGGTGTGAAGAGATCCACTTAATTCTCTGCTTGCTGGTGCACTTGAGGACACTCATAGAATCCTCTAGATCATAGGAAAAGTCTCCTGGATTCCAAAGATAAGTTTGCATTGATTCAAATAATGATAGTTCTGAAATTGGACAGTTTTGGTTTACTCGGTTTGTAATCTCGGTTCTGGTCAGGTCTGAACCGTTCTGGGTTGATTCCTTATTCAGTGTGGGTCCTTGATGGATCAAGAATATAGAGCAAGTCGGTGATGGGCTTAAATCCTCATGGTTAGGCCAGAATCCTTCATGAGAGGCCAATATGTCCTTATCGGGCAATTGGAATGATTGCATGATCTTGTGCTTTTCTGGGCTCGTCTTCCTTGGGTCATCACTGGTATGAGAACTTGAGAGGTTGTTAAATACATGCCAAGGTACCGTGGGGCGTGGCTGATTCATCAGAGGTTTGAGGTCCTCATCAATAGGTCACATAATTTATTTTTTATTTTATTATGTTATTTTCACAATAGATATATCACATTAACATCTTCAAAATAATTTTAAAATGTTATACATTGATATCATATTTTTAACATCTTTCATATTTTTAATGAAGAAAACACGTTTTAAAATACAAATAAATTTTGATGTAAACATTTTATGTAGTTATTTTAAAATTCTAACATTAAGCATATGATGATTGACAAATTGTTATTATACAAAAAAGATATGTCATTAAATGTATTTATGATTAGTGAGTAAGATATTAAAGTAAACAATAAGTTAATATTTTTTGTTAAAAATATATATTCAAAAATATGCTTTTGAGTAATTATAATTTAAGATATGTGAAATGATATATATATATAAATTTTAACAATTTCTTTTATAAAAATGATGATGTGGCAGGTGCCATGTCAGCTGACTCAAACGTGAGAGCTGATGTGTCATCCACATCATCACCTGTTAATTATTAATATATAATTTAGCCAAAATTAATTAGTTCATGTATGAAATAGATTAAAAAATTAATTCAGATATGAATTAGCACCGCTCTCTAATTTATATATGAATGAGATTTATTCAAAGGATTGGGACATGAAAAAGCCGAAATCTCTCACGTAGTGATAGTTCTTCTGAAACTTTCTAACATCCTTTCGAAACTTTCCCAATTTCATTAATTTACTATTCAGTTATCTCTTTGTAATTAATCATTCTTTTTTTGATTAATAAATTTAAAATTAAAAAAACTGTTTTAAAAATATGAAAATTCCTACAAGAATAACCACTTCACACAGATACTGATAAGCCGACATCGTATGAATAAAGGACCGATAAAATCAACTGAGAAATAGTAAAGTTTCACTGACGTAATAAAAAAATGATAATCGGCGAATATTTTTTTATGAAAAGTGAAGAAGGAAACAAAATGGTTCCCAATTTTGGGTATCCCACTTACCTCTGTTGGAATCCTAATTCGAGAGCACCACCTTCTCTTACTTCTCTTATTTCTCCCACACAGCTTCTCTCTTTTTCTTTTTACATATCTTTCCCATAAATTTTATTAAGTAATGGAAGCCCTCTTGGTCTAATGGTTGACCAATGATTAATTAATACTTCTATATCAGGAGGCCTCGAGTTTAATTCTCAGATAATCCGATTTATTGACAGTTCTATGCAGATTAATAATGGAAGCAAGCTTACAAAAGATCTTTAGCTTTGTGCAAGTAGAGCCATTCGCCGTGATTCTACGCATTAAAGATAGAAGGTGTCCATCATGAGTATGGAGCAGAAAATACCGTCTGTCGTGGATCTATATAAGGGTCGGATTGAATTGTCCGTGGTAGAATCGTCTTTATAACAGTTCTCATAATTTGTAATAAATAATAAATCCAGACGACAAATAAAAAAAACTTTATTAGGTATTAGCCCAAATTCTTATTTTGTTTTTGAGTACTAAATATATATACATATTGAATTTTTGCCATTTAACACTAATTTAAATTATTGGAAAAAAAAAGAGAATATATCATATATATTATAATGATAGAAAAATATTCCAAACATAAAATTTAGTATTGGAGTTGTTTGTATTTGATGAAGTTGGAGTTTTTTTTCCAACATGTTAGTTATGAAATCAGTATCAGTTTTAAAAAATTAATACTACAAACGCAAAGTTGATAATTTCTTAGTCATTCTAGTTATACATTGTTATCAACAATTATATGGATACCTACTGGAAATATTCTAGATTATTTGGTGGCTAAACTAAAATCCTATTTTGTATTCTTTTATATATATATATATATATATATATATATATCTCTTTTTTTTATTGGAATAAAGACACATCTCATATTCTCTTATCTCTCTTCTTTATTTATAACATGTTATCAGAACGAAACCCGAACCACCTGAACAAAAATCGAAACCCTAGTCCCCTGAGAAAAAACTCAAACCCTAGCCCCATGAGTAAAAACGCTAATCAACTATATCTCTGTTTTATGACGTTGTTGTTGTTCTCCGTCTGAGCAAATATAAATTTTCGTAAAAATCTATAGTCACTATCGTTTATATATCCAGACACATCTCTAATCCCTGATCTGTTTTTTCATATCGAGGTAAGTATATCTTATATTTTATCAATTGATAAATTCGTAAATACCGTTCATGTCCGAATAATAATATGTACCTCTTGATCTATCATGTTTCTGGTCTAATATTTTTCCCAATATAATTGTTCCAGCATGTTCCATTATCAGTTTCTCTTTATGATTGGTTTAAAATCATATTTGTATGTTCTATCGATTATTGTTTCATTAGTTTTATTATTTTATTAGTTGTTTAATTTGATCCATAGACCACAGATTAATATATATTTTTTGGGATCATTCGATCTGTTGGTTTAAATTGATTTAGCATAGGAATTATTGGTTTGACATATTAGTTATTTTATTGATTCATGTGTCGATCTATAACAAATTGACTTTTGCTTTATCTGGTTTACATGCTTTATGATTTTATTGATTTTACATTAGATTTACAACCTGAATTCTAGGTACCTAAAATTGATAGATGAAAGATCATATAAATAATAATAAAATCTTAGTATTGACCAGAGATTGAAGAAATTAAACATGTATTTTCTTTAATCGATGTTTATCTTCTAGATTTCAAACGGAACATGATAAAATATTTATCCTTTTAATTGAATTATTCTGAATGCATTTAAGTTTAATCCCCAAACATTTTATGGATTTTGGTTGCATTAATTGGTTTACATGGATTTTGAATTAATGCTTATCATTGCTTAATGCTTCAATGGATTTTCTTTAGATAAATTCATGATTAGATTTATGTTTTATTATCTTTTTCAAATTTAGCTATGTGAATTTGAAATTAATTTTTGATATTTATTGTTGACGAATTCTAAATTAGATTTAAAGTCAATTATTTTTTAGTTTAAATAATACTAACGTAAAGGCCATGTTTCGAGCAAAATTTTGAATATCTCAAAGTTATATGTATTTTTTATAAAAGACGAGATTTTGCATGAGATTCTAATTAGGTGATAAACATAAACTGTTTCCAACACCATCTTTATGTCAGATCTCCAATGTACTCCTCCTTGTTGAGATAAGTATTTTGATCCGTCATGCTTTATATCGATATATTGTCAAGTAAAATTTGATCATATAAAATAATTTATATGAAAATTATCACATGTGATCTGACCTTTGTTCGGTGAATTGATTGACTGGTTGAAAATCTTGTTTAATGGCATGGTAGTAAAGAACTAGTGAATGTGATGATGCTCATAAAATTATTATTTCGGGTTGATTTAGTAAGATGATCATAATAATATATTTGTTCATCGTGAGATTCAATTCGAGATGGATGAACTTGAAGTTTCATCATCTTGAGGGGAAAAATTAAAGAATCTCGCGTCATCAATAAGTGACATATCCAGAAGATTATGTTCACTGCTTGACCGTAAAAGATCCACAAGTTTTTTGAAACAATCTTAAAGGAAATGTGTGATCACCATAATGTGTTATTACCTAAAACTAGTTGTGATTAATTATATGTAAGACTACAAGACTTGAAGTCTGTAAGTGAATACTACAAGACTTGAATTCTGTAAGTGAATACTACAAGACTTGAAGTCTGTAAGTGAATATAACTAAGCTATGTTCATAATTACTTGCAAATTGATATTATGTTGAGAGAATATCGCTAATGCAGAGATGGTAAAGCATACTTGTTAGCCTCCTATCTCCTCATTGAAAGGCCTCTTTCTTATGTTCTCTCGTTGCGCTCACTCTCTAAATAGACTTTAAGTAAGAATGTGGAACTCTTATTCGTTACTTTTGATATTTAAACTTTCACTTAAGTAATGTTGTCCTGTAGACACAATGTCGTGAACAAGAATTTAAGAAGTATTATGAACTTATATATCGTGTGTCCTTAAGGCTCAAAAAAATAATGAGTTATTGATGAAAAATCGTGACTAATGTCTGGCTAGTTTTGGTCCATTTCCTGAAGTGAATATGATATCTTACATAGAAAATAAAAGAATCACACAAATAAAATTCGACAAGAAAGTGGATACAAAAGTGATTACCTCGGCCTCCGTTCTCTGACAACTCCCATCGCTGGCTTTGGATTTCCAGGTATGTTCGATTTATAAACTCTTGATCTCGTACAATGTCTACACGTTTTTAGTCAAATTAATCTCTAAGTTTTATGTACTAGATTATAGTATTTCTGTCATTATGTCGTTTATTGTTTTATCGACACTTGTTTCATTATCAAAATCCATGCTTTATTATCATGGAATAAAGAAAATAATTTTGATTTTGATATCCCCTTAAGGGAGTAAGTGATTAACAAAGAAAAGTAAACCAGGAGTTTACTAAGAATTTAAATGTTTGGCTTAACCGGATTGGTCATCCTGGTTTAATGATGATGCAAAAAAATAATGAAAAAAATTATGTGGACATTCAGTGAAGAACCAAAAGATTCTTCATAATGATTTATTATATGTTGTTTGCTCATAAGGAAATCTGATAATATGGTTTTCACCAGTCAAAATAATTTGGACTGTCAATTTTCTGAAATATATACAAGGAGATGGTTATGGGTTGATCATCCACTATGTGAAAATTTAGATACCTTATGGTTATAATAGACGTATCGATTCAATGGACGCATTGACTCGATGGACGTATAAAGTCGATGGACACATCGACTAGATATTCACATTTATCCTTGTTATCAAACCGCAACCTGAATTTTGCGAGGTTATTTGATCCAAATTTCATTTAAAGGAAAATTCGATTTGATAATGCTAGTGAATTCATGCCTAATGTCTTTGATGATTATTGTATATCCATTGTGACAAGTGTTGAAAATCCTGAAACTTATATTCATAGACAAAGTGGTTTAGCAGTATGAAGTCGCATCATGCCAACGAGTAATCATCAGTTCTCCCCATCATTATTGGTTTAGGGTCAGAAACCAAATAGTTCCCATCTGGAAAATCTTTGAATATGAAAAGTGCTCCACCACAACGCTCTAAGATGGGACCTCAAAGGAGGATAAGAATATATGTTGGATATGTTTGATAACTAAGTATCTAGAGTCATCTAAGAAGTATTTATTTAAGGCTCGATTTGCAGACTCTCATTTTAATGAGACAGTTTTTCCAACATTAGGGAGAGAAAGTAAACAGCTGGAGAAAAAAATAAGTAGGAATGAATTATCAATGATCCTCGGACTAAAGAATGTATATTAGTCAAAAATATAATTTAGCGTATTAATTGCCTGACGCATTTGCTAATCCAAATAGAGTGAAGAAGTCACCTATACTAGCTGCATATGCTCCAATAAGAATTGATTTTCCGGAAGGACAATATCAAACTGCTAGTGAGTCTAAAGATCGCATGAAGCGTGATAGACCTATTTGGTTCCAAATATAAGAATCCTCGGAAAAGAAAAAGAGCAGAAATTGAGAATGACCAGATTGAGGAAAGAAAGATTCTTGAATGATCTCTAGCAAAGAACGAAGGATCTCGAGAAGAGACTTAATGTTCTCCATAAAAGACTTTAAACATGACAAAGAAAGAAATTCAGGTACCTAAAAATGAAGAGATCTAGCTAGTTATGTCATGTATGAAATAAGATGGAACCGAAAAGCAAATCGACGTCGTAATATTTTTGCATGCTATGAGAAATTGATATTATGGATAAAAAGAGAGGATCATAAAAGAAATTCTATTGAAAAGTGTACACAAAATAATGATTGACCAAAATAGAAAAGAAGAAATAGACGTATAATTATAATCTCTTGCAGAGAAGTATTTGGACCAGTAGTCCGTGCACATGAAGTGTAAAAGCAGTGGAAGATAAATGAGTCTTTGTGTGAAAGAATAGTGAAAATAGTGAAATTGTGAGACATTTGGTTAAACAAGGATTATCACAAAGACAAAGAATGTATTATGTAGAGAAATATTCTCTTGTGGTGGATTCAATTACTTTTAGATATCTTATAAGTATGGCTATTATGGAACACTGGATAATGACATTTACATGTAATCCTTGAAGGATATAAATATGAAGGATATAATCCCTGAAGGATTAATGATATCAGAATCATGTTCCCGGGAACTCTACTCGATCGAATGAAAAGAAAATATGTAGCATGGGGTGTAATTATGTAAATATGTACCCATGTAGATTTATCAAAAGATATTGATCAAAGGGATTCTTAATTTGAACATCATTGAAACTTCGGCAAAGTAATCACAAGTAGTATGATGACATATACGAAAATACTATTGTATAATGATATTTATAAAAAAGTCCTAAAAGGATTTAAACTGCCAGAAACAAAACTCGTTTCGTGTAAATTTCGGGCATCACCAGATTTCTAAGAAAATCCCGATTTCTGTGAGAAACCAGATTCTTGCAAATCTCGGGCATAATCTATTTTGTCTGAATCTCGGGAGAATCCGTTTCGTGCGAATCTCGGGCAAAATCAGTTCATGCGAATTTCAGGCAGAATCCGTTTCGTGCGAATTTCAGGCAGGATCCGTTTCGTGCGAATTTCGTGAAACCTGAACATTACTGCATGAAAGCACTTGATAGAGAGAATTAAAGGCTATAAGAATCAATCTCTTTATGGATTAAAAGAATCAGGGCGTATGTGGTATAATCACGGGAAAATGGCTGATTCATGCCTCTACTGTTGTACACGATCCCGTTACGTACATATACTCGAGACCTGTGCGAATACATACCCGTACTTCTTTTAAATTCAAATTTTCTACCTAAACACTTGTATTACGGCTTTTATATACATTGACTAATACCCCGTTAGTCAATCCGTTATTTTTTATGACGTGGATATAATTCTGTTATCTGTTTCAGACATCCGTTATATGTATCCTACGTGGGTGGTAAGTCATTTTTGTAAATAAATAAAAAATATAAAAATATAAACATAAACATAAAGCAAATATATATTATACTAATCGACCCAAACCGGGTATCGGTTTACATGGTACAAAGATTAAATCGGAGTAAAATAACCGGGATTGAGAAATACAGTTTAGGGATAAAATTAGAATTTTGTTTAAGAAGAAGGAAATGCGATCGGTGATATCGCCGCCACTCCGTCGCTTCCGTCAGCGATTGTGAGCTTTGCCGCTTTGCGGCTCGCCGCCAAGTCTTCGTCGCCTTAGCCGGAGAATCGACCCAACCGGAGGCTCTGACCGCAGCAACCCAAACAAACCGATATTGCTCGACATGCATGGAGAGTCCTCCATCTCCACCGCCGAGACCATAAACAAGATTGCCGAGAGGTCCGAGTCGCCGGAATCAAACCCAACCTTCAATCCGGTCGAAACAGGATCTTCTAGGCGAGAGACATGCGAGGATGGTGAGGAAACCAAATTTGCCACCGTCTCTCTCCGTAGACGCTTAGATCACCATAGACGAGCACCACAATCCTCCTCAACATGCGACGCGATTCACCGAATCGCCGGACAACTTCCGCCACCGAGCTAGACCATGAATCCGCTCCGGAGATCTCTGCCTTAACTTCTCCAAAAACTCTCTGCCACCCCCAAGCAGATCTGAATCTAGATCCAAAAGAAGCGGATCTCAATCCTTTGCGAATATCAATGGCCACCGCTCCGCCTCACCGTTATGTGGTGTAGTGGTGTAGAGTTTCATTCATGAGGTTTGTGATATCGTTTTGTTTAATTGGTCACTTGGCAAAGCATTACTTTTTTTTTCTGGACAGACATTCTATGAAGAAGAACCATCAAAAGATGAAGAAGAAGATGTTGTTTGCTCAAACGTTGTCGTTTTGGTAATTTTTTTTGTTAGATTATTTTTAATTAAAACGACGTCGTTTTAATCAAATTTTTCTGATACAAAATGACCAAAACGACGTTGTTTTGATTGATAGATTTTTTAAAAAAAATCTAATGACTCAGCATCCACGTATAAAAATAATAACGGATTGACTAACGGAATTACGGTCAAAGTATGTAAAAGCCAAATACCAAAGTTTGGGTATGAATTTTGAAAATATTTAGAATACATGTATGTATTCGCACATATTTTTTGTATAGGACCAGAATGGGACCGTGTACAACTGTTGAGGTAGAAATCGGCCGTTTTCCCTATAATCGCCTATTTGATGATTTGAGCATCATTGGAACTCCTGAAGAGATTTTGTATACAGCGGAATATTTGAAGAAAGAATCCAAGATGAAAGATCTTGGAAAGATAAATTTTTGCTTGGAATTACAAATTGAGCATCTAGCGAAAGAGATAAGATATTGCGAGATCCTTGCAGGATTCTAGCTAAAAAGGCTCACATATTGTTGGTCCAGAAGTACCATATTTAAATTGATGTTTGAGAAATTTACCGATCTTTTTCACGATTGAAAGATGAGCTTTCATATGACAAGAAGGAAAGCCCAAAATAGTAACTTTTATAAGATGAGCATGAATAATTTTTATGTACAAGACGAATGTTTAGAAGATTTTATGTAAAAGAAATTTGGCCTGAAGTCCAAATAGATCAAGAACTGATCTTCTATGGACCGGAAGTCCAAAGAGATGCTATGGACCGGAAGTCCAATGATTTGAGAGATCATATGACAATCATACTAATTTGTTCATTATGGTTATGCTTATAATAATTCCAAAGAAAAGATAGTATATATGATCGGAATTCATCTCCTGAAGAAGATGTTTCTGAGGAGGAGAAATATGATGATGTGCGTGTTGGTACTCTTTTCCCCTTATCATGGTTTTGTCTCATTGGGTTTTTCATGATAAGGTTTTTAACGAGGCAACAAATAACAAGCAAATGATAGATATTAAGGAGGAATGTTATAATTACAATGATATATGAAGATCTATCAATCTCCCAAAGGAATGTTATATATTAATGATATCGAGAGAAACAAAGAGAATGATCAAGATGAATCATATGAAAGACCCATGAGCTGCAGAAGAATGACGATGTACATGTTCTACAGATTTGTTCAAGCAAAACTTTGGCGGACTTATTTTTCAAGATACTTCCAACTGCTACTTTCACGAAACAAGTTCATCATTTGGGTGCATCGTCACAAAGATCTCAAGTTATGCACTCATCAGGGAGAGTAAAGCGCGTTGCACTCTTTTTCCCTTAACCATGGTTTTATCCCAATTGGATTTTCCTGGTAAGGTTTTTAATGAGGCAACATCTTATGCGCATTAGGGAGTATTTTATTATAATGGACATCCAAAGGGGAGTGTTATGAACAATTATATGGATGCCCATTATAAAACCCATTAGTATTGGGAATGTTCTAGATGACTTGGTGAGCAAACTAAAATCCTATTTCGTATCCTTATATATATCTTCTTTCTTATTCAAATAAAATACACACCTCATATTCTCTTATCTCTCTTTTCTATTTATAACATACATATCATTGTATGTAATTATAACTTGTCTAATCCCATTCATTTCCAAAAGTAAATGTATTTTATTACCTTTTTAGTCGTATTATAATGTGAAATTAAGGAACCAACAACAAGATTTCCACTATCATCTCAGTTTGTTAATCCGTATATTTATGAATGTTGTTTCTTTATTCAGAAGGAATTTTAGCTGACGTTAAGGTAACAAAGACACACACAACAAAAAAACAAATCAACCACATCTTACACATAGCAAAAAAAAATATATAAGAATAAGAATAATTGCTGACAAAAAATATGTAAAATATCACATCTTACATATAGCAGCCATCGTATCGTATCCTTAAGTCACATGTATCTGAAATTAGACATATCAAAGCTGAGTATCTTTGTCTAGATATCGTGTTCCCTTAGCATATTATGCCACATTGATCAAATGTTAAAGTAGTTTTATAAATATCCTTGATTCTCATTGTTGAGTTTTTGCTTGACATGGATCCTGTATTTTCAGTTAATCATTTAATCACTTGAAGCAGGGGAGAATCTAGAACATATTTTTAGTGGGGACAAAATTTATTTAATGGGGGCATCGAACTGCTTATTCAAAATTTTAATGGGTGCAACTTGAGCCATTTGCTCCAAATATCTCCTAATTGCTTAAGCCAAAATACAAAATTTATAAATATATTGGGTGCAAGTGCACCCACTACTACTATAGTGGATCCCCCTGACTTGAAGAACTTTCCAATTAATTGCGATGAAAAGCCGAAAACAATTTGAACTTGATTTTTGAGTTCTATACTTAACCGGTATTGACGGTTAAAATGATATTTTTACGCAAATTTCTGCGAAATTTCACTAGTTTTTCAGAGAAAATACAATCAACTTTTTTCAATAAAAAAAAAAATACAATCAACTTCAACATTGTTTTGTTGTGACGGCTCTAACGTCCGATATAGCTCGTAGTGACGATAACTCCACTGACCCTTGTAAACGACATCGTAGGAGTGTTGTGTCTTTTCCTATCTATGAGACATCACTCCACGTGAAGCCTCTCCTACTGAGAAAGAGTTCACAACTTCAAGTCATTTGAGAATTAATCCTGATGTTTCTTCTTTCGATAATTAACTTTTTAGTAGTAGTTTAAGAAATTTTTCTTTTATATATACAAATTCACATATATAAATGCTCATCACCCATAAATTTAATGAATTATTTTTTCCGGATATAAAAATATATATGTATATTATTTAAAAAGTTATATTGGGTTTTTTCGCATAGGTGTGTTAATACCACAATGATTCTTAGAAGTTTTTTTTCCTCTTGCTGAAACAACATTTGTTATGTAATAAATTACATCATACGAAATTATGAAAGGATAAAATGTAAAAAAAATAAAGAATATAATTCAGGGATTTATATGATATCTAACAATAATAAATATTTACATTACTATAATTCGATTTTGATTGATTTTATCACAAATCTGATACTATAGATTTATTATTATAGTAACTAAAATACAATTAGTAGTTATCAAAATAAAATTCAGTTAGTAATTAGGTTAAATAACTTCGTCAACAATAGTCAAATTATTATGTGCGACTTTTATATATAGTCACTTCAACAAACATTAATATTTGTGATATATATATATATATATATATACATACATACAGTAGACTAATTACATAAGTTAAATATAAACCTTCTCTTATGAAACTGTAATTTATTAGATACGGTCTCAATATTAAATAATAAGGAATTATAATATATGTACCAAGTTATACCAACATATATTTAATAATTGTGACATATAATTTTTTTTTGGTCACGAGACATATATTTATAAACATTAATTTATGGGCTATATTAATGAATATATATGGAAGACTGAAAAATTAGGTATATAGCATCATAATTTGAAAATTAAGTAACTAGGACAGAGAGAAAAATTTAAACCATAAATATTTTTCTCATTTTGCTTAATTACACAAAATGTCATTGATCCGAAAACTCTTTTCCAACGTAATATGCGGGCTACACTGTTCATCAACCATCCGACGACACTGTTCATCAACCATCCGACGACATTGTTCATCTAATTTCAGCGACACTGTTCATCTGATTTCAGCGACACTATTCATCACCGGATAGCGTAAATTAGTATATGATTTTAGTGGATAAATATTTGATTACCATGCTAACTAATATGGTATCGCGATAAGTTTACATATCATGTGTTAAATGCATGTTAATCGTCTTATGCCAGTTCGCATATCATACAAAATGTGAAATATCAATGTAAAATTGTAAGTTGATTCTTTTTTATTTATGTACATATCAGTTTAATAAAAAAAGATTACTCTCTCTTATATGATTAACATAAGGGTTTTCTGCAAATAAACCCTCCAAGTGGTTAGAGTTTGCGACTTTATCCTTAAGATCATTTAAATGCAGGTCAATCCCGGAAGTAAGAGTCAACCCGCAATATAACCCTCGTCCGTGTATAGATTTTTCAATCTGTATTTAACCGTGTATAAGCTATCAAAACTACGTTGTTTTGTATTTTTGAAAGAAACTAACATTAGACATAATGGAGATTCGAACCCATGACTTAAAAGAGTAATACCAAACACTTTACTAATTATGCTAACGGAGATTTAATCATAATACTCATACAAATAATTAGTAAAGTGTTTGGTATTACTCTTTTAAGTCATGGGTTCGAATCTCCATTATGTCTAATTTTAGTTTCTTTCAGATATACAAAACGACGTAGTTTTGATAGCTTATACACGGTCGTATACAGATTGAAAAATCTATACACAGACGAGGGTTCTATTGCGGGTTGACTCTTACTTCCGGGATTGATTAGCATTTAAATGACTTTAAGGGTAAAGTCGCAAACCCTAACCACTTGGAGGGTTTATTTGCAGAAAACTCATAACATAATAACAGATTATAATAACAGATTATAAAGAATGATAACGTACTAACAATAATATCTAATACTTGTAACGTGGATAACATATCAAATATCCTAATTATATTTGTATTAACGCGGTAAAACAGTAAATATACAGATAATATTTATATTAACGTTTAATTTATACAAAAATTTATCAATAACAATAATGAAATTAAATATCCGAATAATAATGAATTTTTTTGAAAAGCACCCCTTTTGTGATACCCATTTTCGAAAATACCCCTTTTCAACTTAGTATATAAACGTTTTAAAATTTTTTCATGTTAAAATATAACTTATAAATGTTTATAAAAATTCTTTATTACCATAACTACCTTATTATGAATGTTTAAAAATTTGAATCTTTATATATGATCTTATGAAAATGTATAAAAGGGGTATTTTTGAAAATGGACAACAAAAGGGATATTTTTGAAAAGTGACATAATAAAAGGAGTATTTTTGAAATTCTCCCAATAATAATTGTATTAACGTGGTAAGATAATAAATATAATAATAGTAATTGTATTGATTGTATTAACCTTCCTATCCACGAATCTCTCCTCATATTGTAAAAAGGAGATCAATGATTAACACAATTTTCTCAATGAGATCGATTGGGATGTGAGTTTGATTGATAGGCCTCGTGGGTATGCCAGAGATTCTCCCAAAAAGATGGCTCTGATTTCAAAACTGGTTTTGGTATTCATTTTTGCCAAATCGAAGTTGGACGCTTTGGTAGTTTTCTTTCCCACCACCACCATCACCGATTTTCTAGAATAAGAACAATTAAAATCACCGATAAATCATCATCACCATTACCATGGTAATATCATCACCGCCACCATTTTCTTCTCTATCATTGTCACTTTTCGTCATCTGTTTGCCTCATCGTACATCACTACCGCCACCGACGATATCATCACCACCACCGCTACTGTCTTCTACTTTACCATTGTCAACTTCCGTATTCTCTTCGTCTTCTCCCACCGTCACTTCTTCCCCCTCCTCCACCTCCGGTGCTAGTTTTCTTCTCCACCTCCGGTGCTCGTTTTCTTCCCCCCTCTCCCACCGTCACTTCTTCTCCACCTCCGGTGTTGGTTTTTGTTGATGCAGAGAAAAAGACAAAAAAAATAAATGTGTTGATAACTAAGGGTATTAATAAGAGTAATTGCAAAGAATGACTATGGATAAACCATAAATTAAGTAACTAACATGTACACTGTTTCATTTACACTGTTGAGCAAAGAAGGACAATTATACCCTTATACAATTAAGATAACAATAAATTAAGTACGACAATGAACGACGGTGAAGAGATATGATGGTGAATGATTTTACTATTTCGTTGGCGGTGAAAGAAACGGTGTGACAATAAAGAAGAGAATGGTTGTGAAGAAGATGTTGGCGGTGAAGAAGGTGAGGATTGAGGTGGTGGTGACGGTGATGATTTGACGGTGAAGTAGATGTTGACGGTAAAAACGACAATAACGGTGAAGAAGATGGTAACAATGAAAAAGACATATATCGACAGTGGAAAAGGGAAAGACACGATAGGAGGTGACACGATAGAGAAAAAGATGGTAACGGAGAAGAAGATGTTGACGGTGAAGAAAATGATGGCGGAGGTGGTGGTGATGTCGGTGAAAATTTGTAGATGAAGGAGGCGAATATATGGTATGAGGTGATCTCCGCAAAAAAAAAGCCGGTGGTGGTGATGATTATGACAGTAGTGACGATGATGACTATATACATCATATTTTGTTTATATTATATATATTATTTTACGTCGATAAACATTGTTAAATTACTATTTTGTTTTTATCGTGTTAACTAAAATATTATAACATATAAAACATGAATTATCAAATTTAGTATGTAAACTAATATTTTTATTAACGAGCTATATTGTTTTGTAACATGTTATATAAATCGTTAAAGAGTTATCACATTAAATAACATGTTAAATTTTCTTGTAACGTGTTACATGATTTTATATCGTAATAAGATATTAAATAGCAATACAAACATGTAGATTAACATATAACTTTTTAATTAACATAATATAAAATTCGATACATATGTTTGCCGAATATTAGATCGGATTTTCCGTTGAAATCCCAACTTTATTTCAGACATTCGAACTGATGCTGCGAAGTTGTCTAACATGGTTACTTTGTTAATTTTTTTATTAATATACGCAAATGATAAATCATCAAGAGCAATAATAGAATAACAAAAAATTTCTATATTATTTTCTTAATTATTAATTTATCTCTGTTATTTTGTTAATTTTTCATTTATCCATAGTTATTTATTAAATTCACCCTATTAATAACTTTTACATATAGTATAGTTTTATTAAACAGTACATATGTTGTCCACCTAATTTTTGATTCGTTCATTGTCATTTAGTGTAGTTTTTCTTTATTTATTAACATCAATTATATGTAAGTCATAAATACAAAACCGTTAATTAATATTATATGATATTATAAAGGTTGGATTCTACAACAAGAACATAACTTAAAGATATAAAATATTATTTTTAATAAAAATAGTATTTCAAATAGTAAATATTCTATAAAAATACACCCACTATTTTCGATCATTTTAAAATAAATGAACTTTTCGGTTGCTTGAACAAAATATATAAATCTTTGAGATAAATTTAATTTTTTTAGTTTAGGCGAATCTCTTAGTGTCACGTGTAGGTAGTTTAGGCGAATTTCTTAACGTCATTTGTGTAGTTGATCTTTTGAGCCGGTCTTAGAAGTATTTCGGCATGATCTACAATGTTCCAACTAACTTGACTGGTTAGACCACATGTCTTTAACCCTCGTACCGAACAGAGTGGCGACGCCATGAATCGGATAGGAGATTGAGTGGTCAGACATACAGATAATAAGTAGATTGGGAGCTGGAGCCTGGGTTTTCGTATCAGAAATCCGGAGGAGGTGTGGTCATCTATTTTCAGTAGCATGAATCCAAATATTCAAACATCTTATTCAAATATATTCAAATTGGTCTTCGTTCAAACAGTTAATATTATTTATTTGCGTATATAATAGGTAAAACAGCTAGTCTCTGCTCCACGGAACGATTAAAGCATACTAAGGTGATTCACAGGGACCACATGGCGCCTGATCCCCCGCATTATCCTCTATACGGCGATGACATCATCCTGAACCTTGGGACTAATTTATCAGATGCCTAGTACATGAAAACACTTGCATGCTTTGTACATATCCAAACCGATGGATCCGAACCCGAGAGATGTTTTTTACTTGTTTTCTAAGTTTCGTCTAAACACTGCTCTCTAAACACTGGAGCTTTTCCTTACTTTCTTGAAACTTAGTCTCCCTTTCCGATCACTTCCGGTCACACTGGACCCCTTCTCCACTTAAAACACTCTATTTTTTACTTCTCTCTTCCTAAATTTCTTTCACAAACATCCAGATACACCGATGATGACTCTCCTTCGACTTGGTGTCACCTTATTTTTTCCTCCCCATTTTCGACTTCTTTCCATTCTTTCCACTCCTCAAAAACCGTGGTCTTTATGTTTTTCTCTCTCACTCTTTACTGACTTGAGCGTCGGAGAGCCATCGAGAAACACCCCTCGACATATTTCCTGACCTCAACGTGTTTGCTACTTGTGTAGAAGATTTACCCCCTAATAGTTGCATACAGGGACAAAAAATCTTCTAAACAGAAGTGATATATGAAAGTGTTGCTGAAGAAATCTTATGCATTGGAACAAGAAGAGTTATGTTGGAACATAAAGAAGGATGTGACGTGGACAGAGCGCCAAGATTGGAATAAATATTCAAACCGAAATGAAGATATGATGATCGCAAGATTTGGAATGAAGATATTTTGATGAAGATTTGGTGTCATCCGAATCAAGTTACTAACCTAGAAGATCTACTTGCCCCACAAATATAAAAGGGGATCGAAGTAGAACTTGTTAGGTTAGCCGTCATAAGCAAGAAAAGTTCAAAGAATATTTTTTGTTTGAAGAGAGTAATGATTACTCTGTTACGGAGAGCGAGGAACCAGAGATTAAATTGTCTATCGAGTCTTGTTTCTTGCTTAGATTAGGAATCTGTTGGTGTCAAGCTAAGAGTGTCTTAGTAGTTGTGTAAAACCAATCAACAGAGTGTTATCTTCTTGATAAGATTTCTGGAATAAAGGAAAATACGGTGTTATGTAGTTTTGCTAAGAGTTGATTAGTCCATCTGCTTTTTTATTTGGTATCAGAGAAGGCATCTGAACCAAGTTGTTTTCCAACAACAGGTGAGGATCCTGCAGAGAAGATGGACTCGTCAAAGGAGCTTGTTGTTGTGCATAGGCCGCTCATGCTTAAGAAGGGAAACCATGGTCATTGGAAAGTCAAGATGAAGCGAGCTCTTAGCAGAATATATGAAGATGTCTGGACAGCGGTTGAAACCGGCTGGTCTCATCTCAAAGTGAAGAGTGAAGACGGCAAAGCTTTCTCCGTGATTTTCACTTCAGACAATGAAAATCAGTTCAAACGAATCCAGAGTTATGAATCTGCAAAGCAAGCCTGGGATAAGTTGGAAGTTGCATACGAAGGAACATCCAGTGTGAAGAGATCCAGACTTGATATGCTAACATCATGTTTTGAAAACATCAGAATGGGAGAGGATGAGTCTATTGAGGAATTCAGTGGGAAGCTTAGTGCCATTGCTAGTGAGGCACATAATCTGGGTTAGAATTTCAAAGACAAGAAGCTTGTGAAGAAGCTACTAAAAAGTCTCCCACCAGAGTTTAAAACCAAAAAGACAGCAATGGGAACTGCACTTGACACAGATGCAATCGATTTTGATGATGTGGTAGGCCATCTTCAGGCTTACGAGATGGATATTTCCTCAAATAAAGCAGAGAGATCAAAAGGAGTAGGGTTGGTTGTATCTGAAGATATGCAAGAAATTCAAGAACTTAAGGAAGAAATGGGGTTGATGGCTAAGAATTTCAGCAGAGCACTGAGAAAAGTTGAAAGAGGAAACAATAAATTCTTTCCAAAACCTTAGAATGGTGAAAGGGATATAATTGTCAAGAAGAATACACAACAATGTCACGAATGTCAAGGTTTCAAACACTATAAAGCGGACTGCCCTACGGCCAAGAAGAGAAAAATCAAATGCTTTGAGTGTAAAAGTTTCGGTCACTCAAAAGCATAATGTGTGAATGACAACCAAGAAAGGACAAGTCATTTATTGGATGGAGTGAAAGTGAAACGAAAGATGATGATGATGGCTCAGCGGAAGTTACTTGGTATGTTGCATTCATGGTTACCATAGAGGAAAAAGCATAATTTTCTGAAAAAATTGAAAAATCTACTTAAGAAGATGAATCATCAGCAAGTGAGTCAGAAGATGAAGACAATGTGGATGTTCAGGTTGAATTTCGCAAGCTCTATGAGAACTAGATCACTCTTGGACAAGAGAAAGAAGTGCTGGTTGAGGAAAAACTAACTCTAATAGACACTTAACACTCGACTGACATAATAACTCAACTCAGAGAACGAAAATAACAAGCTTCTTACACAAGAATTGAATGAAACTAGGAAGAAGATATTGATGCTGAACATTGGAACCAAGGATCTGGATAAAATATTGTCAGGTGGAAGAGTTGGAAGCAGTATATCGTGGTGAACCCTCCAGTGGTAAAATGAAATGTGTGCATGGGAACAACTCATCATTGGTTCCAGCAGAGAGAAGGGATCTGACTGTCAGGACAATTGGGAAAGAAGGAATGCTATTACTGCGGTAAGTTAGGTCACATCAAGAGATTCTGCTATAGGTATGCTGATAAAGTGTCAAGAATACTGAGACAAGGGAGATTCTACCCGAACAATAGAAGGACGTCTCAAGGTGGAACTTGTAGCCAAGGTAAACAGATTAAGGATCAACACAAGAAAGTTCAAGGAGTGCAAACTAAAGAGATTCTCAATCTTGTTCATATGGACCTCATGGGACCCATGAAAGTTGAAAGTTTAGCTGGCAAAAGATATATTTTTGTTATAGTAGACGATTTTTAAAGGTTCACATGGGTTAGGTTCATCAGAGAAAAATGTAAAAGTTTTGAGAGCTTTAAGATACTTGCATTGCAGCTGAAGAACGAAAAGAAAGGAATCAAGCAAATTAGAAGTACTGATCATGGAGGAGAGTTTCAAAACTCATTTTTTGATAGATTTTGTGAATCGCAATGAATCACTCATTAGTATGTAGCACCTATAACTCCTCAATAAAACGGTGTTGTTGAGAGAAAAAACAGAATCTTACAATACATGGCAAGGGAAATGATTCATGGAAATGGAATTCCAGAGAGATTTTGGGCTGAAACTATTAATATGACTTGGTACGTGATTAACAGGGTATATGTGCGAATATGGACCAACAAAACTCCCTAAAATCTGGAAGGGAAAGAAGCCAAATCTCAGTTATTTTCATGTTTTTGGTTACACGTGCTATATCTTAAATGATAAAGATCAGCTAGGAAAAATCGATGCAAGAAGTGATGAAGGATTCTTCCTCGGTTACTCCTCTAACCTTGTGGCATATCGTGTTTATAACAAGAGAAGTAAAATGATCGTAGAATCAATGAAAGTGGTGTTCGACGATGGAAGTATTCCCACTATGAATTTGACTCCAGCAACAGAAGAACAAGAGATGACAAATGCGCGAAAGGAGGGAACATAAGCTGTATCATAAGAAAGTTCCGATGAAGAACCACCACCTATACAAGTTCACCGAAATCACTCAACTTGTGATGTGATAGGTGATCTTCATGATGGAAGAAAAACCAGGGAAAAGCTTATTAGTTTCAGAGAAATAGTTATGTTTTCGTGTTTTGTGGCTTTAGAGGAACCTAAGAACGTTGCAGAAGCATTAGAAGATGAGTTTTGGATCTTGGGCATGCAAGAAGAACTTGAGGAATTTCTACGGAATGATGTATGGTTTTTGGTTCCTCGTCCTGAGGATGTGAATATCATTGGAACGAAATGGATATTCAAAAACAAGAGTGATGAAAAATGAAATATCATCAGGAACAAGGCTAGACTTGTTGCACAAGGGTACATTCAAGTTGAAGGTGTAGACTTAAATGAAACTTTTGCTCCAGTGGCGAGACTTGAATCTATATGATTTCTTCTTGCAATAGCATGTGAAATGAATTTCAAGCTGTACCAAATGGACATTAAGAGTGGATTTTTGAATGGAGGTATATAAGATGAGATTTATGTTGAGCAACCCAAGGGATTTGAAGACCCAAAATTCCCACAAAAATGTGTACAAACTGAAGAAGGCACTTTATGGATTTAAGTAAGCTCTGAGAGCTTGGTATGAACATCTCACAAGCTTTCTGATCACTCAAGGATACACGAGAGGAAGTGTCGATAAAACCATGTTCACTAAAGAATATAGAAGTGGGATGATAGTGGTGCAAATATACGTGGATGACATTGTATTTGGTGGAACCTCTTCCAGTCTGGTAAATACTTTTGTAAAGACCATGGCTACTGAGTTTCGGATGAGATCGTTGGTGAGTTGAACTATTTCTTGGGGCTTAAAGTAAAGAAATCTGATGATGGGATATTCATGTCACAAAGCACCTATGCAAAGAAACTGGTGGAACGATTCAGACTGAGTTTTAGCAAGCTAGCAGAAACACCAATGAGCACCACTCTAAAACTTTCAAAAGATACAGCGGGTACTAAAGTGGATGAGAAGATCTATAGAGAGATGATTGGGAGTCTATTGTACTTGGAAGCAAGTAGACCTGGTTATAGTTTCAGTGTGGGAATGTGTGCAAGATATCAAGCAAGTCCACAAGTTTCACACTTAAATGCTGTTAAACGGATCATTAAGTATATGCATGGAACTGTCAACTATGGGATTAGCTAAACTAAGGACACGAATCAGAAATTCGTTAGGTTTTGTGATGATGGCTGGGCTGGGAGTATAGATTATCGAAAGAGCACATCTGGAGGTTTTTTTTTCTTGGAAACAACCTTGCGTCTTGGCACAGCAAGAAACAAATTGTGTGTCCCTATCAATTGCAGAGGCAGAGTACATCGCTATGGGAAGTTGCTGCACACAACTCCTATGGATGCGTCAAATGTTCAGATTATGGTATGATTTCTGAACATTTGCTCGTTAAATGTGATAATCGTAGTGCAATTGATATATCTAAGAATCATGTGCAACACTCACGAACCAAACACATTGATATTCGTCATCACTTCATAAAAGAACTAGTAGAGGATAAACAAATGGTGATATAACATGTACCTACTGAGCATCTACTTGCTGATATTTTCACGAAATCCCTTGACTTAAACACGTTCGTTCACTTACAAAAGTCATTGGGTGTTTGTGAACTCTAACTTTTCCTATGAGTGTTTGTGCTGAACAGGGATAGGGTGTATGGAACAAAGTTTTTTTTCTGTTTTCCTCAACGACTGAAAATGTTTTGCCAAAAACTTCTCATTGTAAAGTTCGTCATGGGAAAGAGCTACCTTCCATTCCTTTTAGACTTATACAGTAAAAGTTGTGCTCGTAAGTCGTATAACCTGCAAGTCGAGTTTGATGTGAAGGAAGAGGTGGAATTGCATTAAGGAGAAGTAAGAAGCATTTCACCTCAAAGAAAAAAGAAAGGAAAGAAAAATCAAAAAAGGAAGAAAAAAAGAAGGGAGAAGAGTACAATCACAAAGGTTCATTACAAAATCTTCAAAGAAAAAAACGTGAGAAGTAGTGTTATCCATCGTGGAAAAACATATCTTAGCTAAGCACTTTACTGTGGAATTATGTGCACATTATCATCCACTGTGTCGCAGCTCCTCCCTCCTTCGCTGATGGAGACTGCTTCTTTAGATATTTTAGTGTGAAGACTAATCATGATGAATCAGCATGAAACAGTGTGTTGGAACGATGAAATGTGTGTTTCAACAGTCCAAACCATCAGCTTTGAACTACACACTATATCCTTGATCAAGTTTTGGCATAGATCTCAGAAGGACGAGTAAGATTTATCAGCACCTATTGGCAACACATCAAAGTACATAATCACTCATTGCAATCGAGGGGTTTCAAAACGAAAATAAGAGTTGGGTCAGCAGGTATTCATTGCTCATAATCCCATATGTCCACTCTTACTCAGTTGATTGTTAATATTTTTTTTAAAAATGCATGTTGGTTCTCTGTTGTGTTGATACTTTCAGTTATTTCTGGTTTGCAATTTCCGGTTTACACTAAAGTTGTTTTGGAGATTTTTTTAGTTTGCGATTTTAGATTTAAAATCAAAAGAGGACTACAAACGTCTCTATCTCTCCCACAAACCCTAGTTGTTCCAATCGATCGCCAATGAAGAGAACTCGAGCTCAACGTCGTCAAACAGAGAAAGACAAGATGATTCTTTGCGATTCAGACAGCTCAGTTGAAGTACTCCCTTCTCCTGCACAATCTTCCTCATCTACGCCTTCTCTCACGGCTGTTTCCGTCGATTCTGATCACCACTCCCGAAGATGTAATTGGGTCAGATAACTATGACCCTTCTCGTCCCCATTTTCCCAAAAGTCCTCTTGGCAGCATCTCAGACATCCTAGACCGAGCTTTACAAAGTCATGGACCTCGGCCATATGATCCTCTGGATCGTAAGAGTATCAGTCGCTATGAGCAGGCTTAACCTTATACCAAATATCCAACTCATTGTGCGCCACGGTTTCCTCCACTCAATGTTCGATTTCTCAATTCCTTCGGTGAACTATGTTATCTTCAATTTCGCAAGCGAAAGATGCATGATGAGAGGTATGTTCCCCAGTGTCCTCCTGCGAGTGACCGTCTGTGGAATTTGATTGAGAATAATGGTTTAGGTTTTACGGTTAGTGCTCAAATGGTTGAACCGTATGTGAGAGATGTCATTCTTGAGTTTTATGCAAATTTCTTCTACACTGGAAGTACTTGCAAGAAAACACATGTGTTTGTCAGAGGCAAGACCTATAATTTCTCTCCAAGGATGATCAATAGGGTTTTCCAAATGCCTGACATTAAATGGCTTGAGATCTCAGAACCTCAGGTTAATATCTCCATGCATGCTATTGCAAAGTATATCATTGGAACAGAGTTCAGAGCTGGAAAGGTTTTCGTCGGCCTTTCGGTTTATTCTTGCCCGAACTCCGGGCTAGTGCGAAAATTTCTGCCTACAATGTGAATGAGTGCTTAAACATACCAGAACTCGTTAAAATTCAAATTTTTATACCCAAACTTTTAAAATTAGGCGTACACATACCTAACGGGTTACGGTGTTAGTTTATCCGTTAAATATGTTGACTGGGATGCTGAGTCATTTGACAAGTCAGATGAGTTTTTGGCTTATTCGTGCCCCAACTCTAGGAATCTGTGAAAATACATTCCCAAAGTCTAAATTTTTTTTTTGCTTTATTATTTTGTATTTGTTATGGTAAATTCCTTAACATTATTTATGAAGTGATTTTGGAGAAAATGCTCATGTGTCAACTCCACAATCACTCTCACCAATTTCATTATAACATGACAACTTATTAAACGTAATCACAATTTTTATATAAAACTACTCCTCAATACTATTTAAAATCAAATAAATAAATATATATATATTTATTTATTTATTTATTTATTAATCATTTAGAATTACGTTTTATGAAAACTAAACAATTATGTAAAAAAATTGTTAATTACGTGTTTAGAATCTAAACAAATATAAAAAATCACTATTTACAAAATTGAACACATTGAACATCCGATATTGAAAATAAAAATAACATATTACGATTTTAAGAATAAAAATAATATATTAAATCATCTTGATATATGTTTTATTTTAAATATTATTATTCGCATATCGAAAATTTTTAAAATAAGAAATATTCAAAATATTAAAATGGGAAGGTATTTGCACAAATGCCTAGAGTTGGGGCACGAATAAGCCGAAAGCCCATCTGACTGGTCAAATGACTCAGCATCCCAGTCATCATTTAACGGATAAACTAACACCGTAACCCGTTAGGTATGTTTACGCCTAATTTTAAAAGTTTGGGTACGAAAATTTGAATTTTAATGAGTTCGGGTATGTTTAAGCACTCTCTCACATTGTAGGCAGGAATTTTTGCACTAACCCGGAGTTCGGGCACGAATAAGCCGAAACGCCGATTTTCGTCCTACCTTGTTAACACCCAAAATGGGAGCATTGTTTGGAATTTGTTGGTTGAATTGGATGCCAACCACAAGCAACACACAAGTCACCAAGAACGGTGCCAAGTTGTTGTACATGCTCTCCAAGCAATTACCTTTCAACTTTGGGAAACCAGTGTATGATCAAGTGGTACATGTTGTCCGGCTCCCAGAGGAATATGACAAAAGCATCCCCTTTCCGTCTCTGATTTATCAAGTACTTCAATTCCAAATAGAGGTGACACTTCTTCCCAATGAAGTTCAGGAACCTGCTCCTAAGACCTATAAGCTTGATGGTCGTGTTGGTCGTGGAAGAACACAAACTTATGTCCCTACTGGCTATGTGTTTGGTGCTTCTTAACTACTGATCTGCGACACTTGGCATCTCAACTGATTGACATGGCTGCTCGGTATGAAGGTAAGTACCTCTCTCCTTGTTTTCTGCTTATTGAATGATATGTGGTTAGTAGTTTTTAATTGACTCATCCTGAGATTCCTCTGATGAGGATTAGGATTTTAGGAGTTTAAGAGTTTAGGGGGAGAGTTTCTTTTTGTGGTTTTGTTTTAGACTCTCTATCGGATGTTATCACAGCAGCCTGTGTATTTTTGGAACTTGATTCGGTTATCATGTTGTGGATCTTCTTAACTCTTATTGAAACTAATATCCTGGATTTCTGGTTGATTACTTGTTGATCGAGATAGATAAACTTGTTGGCTTGGAAGTTTTCTTTCTTATGAATGTTTCAGGATAGCTTGGATTAACAAACTCAATTAAAAGGGGGAAACTAAAACTGTCGCGTCTTACTGAAGACATCATATGCGTTGGAACAAGAAGAGTTATGTTGGAAATGAAGAAGGATGTGATGTGAACAGAATGCCAAGATTGGAATAAACATTCAAACTGAAATGAAGATATGATGATCGCAAGAATTGGAATGAAGATATTCTTGGTGAAGATTTGGTGTCATCCAAATCAAGTTACTAACCTAGAAGATCTACTTGCCCCCACGAATATAAAAGGGGATCGAAGTAGAATTTGTTAGGTTAGCCGTCATAAGCAAGAAAAGTTTAGAGAAACTTTTCTGTTTGAAGAGAGTAGTGATTACTCTGTTACGGAGAGCGAGGAACCAGAGAGTAAATTGTCTATCGAGGCTTGTTTCTTGCTTAGATTAGGAATATGTTGGTGTCAAGCTAAGAGTGTCTTAATAGTTGTGTAAAACCAATCAAGAGAGTGTTATCTTCTTGATAAAATTTCTGGAATAAAGGAAAATATGATGTTCCATAGTTTTTGCTAAGAGTTGATTAGTCCATCTGCTTTTTCAATATAAACTTATTTCTATGATAAATAAATCAAATTCAATAAACCTATTTAACTGATATGAAATCTAAATTTGTTTCCACACAATAAGTTTCTTTAATTAACGTAAGTATAAATATTAATTGTCTACATAATTACTAATGTTAATTTCATAATCTGAATAAAATCATGAATATTTGCACTTAGTAGCAAATAATAACCTCCTAACTCTAAAAGTATTCTCGTTAATATGAAAATAGTAATCTTTATTGAAGATACTAGATGATACATTTATTATAATTTTATTTAGTGTTTTTTGATAACTTAACGAAATTAATTTAGTTTGCTTGGAAAGTTGAAATTATATCTATAAACTAAATTGAAACTTTTGATCCACCTTTTGTTAGGATACCGACCAAAAATTTTGAGCGATCGACCAACATCACTATATGAATCATAAAATCTGATTATGAAAAAATCAAAAAATTATTTAGAAAATGATAGATAGTAATGAATATATTATGCATTATCTTAGTTTATGAAATTTACTTACTTGTAAATATATTATTTATATGTGTATCACTGTTAATTTAAAAAACTTATTTTATTTTTATTTTTATATAATTTTATGTATATTGTAATGTTATTTCTACGAGAGTCTAATATAGCTTTTGTGATCAACAAGCTTAACTAGAACATTTTTTCAATATTTTACCAGAAGGTGGTGTCAAACTCCGGTGAAAAAATCGCAGATATAAATATTTAACTATTTGACTAAAAACAATTCTTCATAATATAATATAATTCTTCGTAACATTTTTTTATTTCTACTCTCACTAAGTTATCATTTTTTATCGAATTATTAAAAATATATGCATGAAATTAGAAAGGAGCATATACATTAAATTTTGATTGATATCAATAATTAAGAAACTAAAATGGTCAAAAAGAAAGTAAAATAAATAAATTAAAAATTGTCCAACGAAACAATGATTAAGCCCCTTTATCATAGACAGTATGGAATCCACTCCTTGCACCACCAACGGATCTCTTCTATTTCTCTTTTGCTTAACCTAAAAGAAAGTATTATGGTTGCCGAATCAATAATATCTTTTTAGAATATCTAAAAAAAAAAAAATTATTTTGCAGTTAAACTTCTAGCTACAGTTCGTATCGCATATACACGTTTTCTCTCAAATATAAAAGGATCATTTTCGATTATTGCTTGTTTTGTGAAACCATATCCTTTTTCTTTAAATGGTTTAAAAGAGATGTTAGGAAGATAAAAGTTTGAATAATAAAACAAAGTTGTTATGAGAATGAAAAGGAAATTAATTGCGTCACGCAGGAGCACTAAGACAATAAAGCATTTGGTGGTCAATGTGTGAAAACCCCACTTCTTATTAAACAAAATAAAAAGAGGAAAATAACAACAAAACACATTTCTATAAACTAAAATAAAATTTAAAAGGGTGTTGCATTATTGTTTAGCGAGAGATCCACTTGAGTTTAACACTTCCTCTCTCTCTCTCTTCTTTCTCCCTCTTTATAACTTTCTACATTTTTCGTAACCATATATTTTACAGAAGAAGAATCTAACTAATTTCTGAAACTTGACTATACATATTATACTTGTTTACTGTATCCAAACATGATTACTCTAACAATTTTTTTAAATATGCCACATTTTCTATTAAAAAATTTGTCAATTGCATGCATTATACATGTTTGAATCCAAATAATAGCATAATAACGACACAAAAAGAATTCCATAATATCACTTAATTTTAGCGGCAAATTGAATATCCTCGAACTAGAGATATAGTCGTATACTTGTATTTAACAAAGAAATCGTATATGTTCGTTATTATTATTATTTATTTATTTATTTTTAAAAAAGGGTTCGTATTTTGTCTTTAATGGATAAGGGAATCTCTTTTGGCTATTTTATTTAGAAAAATATTAAATGTACAAATTGGACATGCGGGTAGACAAACAATAATACGCATTTTGCGTCTAGAGATTTGATATTCAATCTAACAGGATTAGGACAACTAATTTTAGTACAAATCAAAATCCTAATTGCTTTAGGGTTTGACTTACGCACTTGACCTTTGAGTAGAGATATTTATTTATTTGGGGAAAATTTGAAAAATCCTTTATTTATGTTTTAAATTTTGAAACATACACATTTTTTTTTGTTTTTAAAAACTAATTCTTTTTATATGTGATAAGACCTTTTATCCTAATTTGAATTAAAATTACATTTTTAATAAATCAAAATTAAAATTCGAAAAAATAATATATTTTTTATTTGAGATAAATATGTGTTATTAATTAAATTTTAAATTTTATTATTAGATAAATCTATTGAAATATTTCAAAATTTATCTTAAGAAAAAACTTATGTGCCTTATATATATATATATAAATATTCACTAAGAAAAGAGCAAATGAACATTCAATAAAACCTAAATTATTTATTTTCAAACCAATCATTTTTTCAATTTTGATTGGTTTAATTTAACCAATAAACTTAGCATAATTTCCATTATTCTAACCAAAAAAATTAGGTTGGTCTTGGATCATTGATTCAATTAAATATAAATATACAAAACCTTTCATAGCATCAAAATCTTACATAAGTAAATATTTTATGAATAAAATTAAAACTACTTAAAAATAATATTATCATAAAAAACTATTTTATTTTTAAAAATATATAAAATAGAAATTATTTTCAGTTTATTAAGGTTTTTTCGGTAAATTTATATATAAAAAGTGTAGTTTTCAACAACAAAAAAAAAAGTGTGTTTTCAAATTTAAAAACATTAAAAAAAAAGTATTTTCCAAATTTCCTCTATTTATTATTGTTGTACCTATTAACTTCAAGGAAATATATGAGACCTCTTGCAGCGTTACATATTTGGATTAGGACAAGTACTACCAGTACATAGCTAACTCATAATTGATTTGCACCTGACTATGCCTATTAACCTCAAATAAATATACGAGATGATTTTTGCATAAATGCTTGCAGATTTACACACGATCAGTGCGCCAAATTTATTTTATTTTCTTAAACTGATTTTATTCTCTAAATATTTTAGTTTTTACCCATTCTTGCTTTTCTGTTTCAACCTTATTTTATTACAAGAAAACTGTGATATAATCACAAGGGTGCCCAGAGATATCTGTGGCCAACACAAATGGCTACGAAATGATTAAAATTTGACTTCGAATGAAAATAATACATATCTAAAGCCAATATGTAGCCAACCGGTAGCTAACTAACCACAAATAATTTGCACAAATTAGTCATGGACGGATTTAACCACGGAATACATTGGTTATCCGAAGTTATTATTTACGATCTGGCCACGAGGAGCCACAGTTCTCATATCAAATTATGACCGTTATGGCAATTGGCAGCTGTCATTTGGTCAGTGATATCTTGTGGTAATTTGAAGCTGAAATTTCAATAATATATTTTTCTCACCCTTGGTTCATTATGAACGAAAGGAAATAAACATCACACAGTTACTCAATTCATTCAAGTGAAACTTTCTTACGTCGGTAACATTTTTTTCATAGATAATAGATGTGTAAATGATTAGATACGTTGAAAAACAATATATAGATGAGTTCGTAGTTTACTCAAAATCATCATTTTTATACAGAGCGAGAGAATTTATTGTATACGTATGAAATAGAAGAAAAAAATTATACGTAAATAATGTAGAGAAGTCTTATATATTAAATAGAAACTATTGCATATGGACGAAAGGTAGAACTCAAAGCATTCAGATTCATAACTTTGAATGTATGCGGTACGGTATAAATGTGACTGCGATATGAGACATGTTTAGGTAAATTTTCGTCGAGTGAATCTAGCTATTAGATACAAATTTCCTACACATTTAAGTAAACATGTGACAGTTTCAAAAATACTTTGAGAATGTTTTCCGAGGATACTCTGACGCTTAAGTCAGTAAAATAGTCCATGAGACTTGGTCAGAAACCAAAATCAGAAAACACGAGGAATTGTGACTAAGTAACATCGGATTGGAAAGAAAGAGAAATCTTCGGTGTTTTCTGGTATTTGGTAGCACTTTAGTGAAAACAATATAAGAAAAATGATGTCTTTTACGAAGAGAATGACCCGAAAAGGTGGTCCGAAAGAAAATGAGACGAAGTCTCAAGGCTAAGAAAAAAACTCTATTCTAGATAGAGAAGAGAGAGATGAAAGCTCGAGAATTTTTAGTGAAAAATGCAAGTAATGGAAGCTGATTGTGAGAAATTCAAAAATCGGATCGTGGATCCCTTTCTCGTGAAGAGAAAGGTTATATTTATAGAGGTGTCTTGTGCTTGTATACCGGATAAAACGAGGATCTGTTGGATCGGGTCCGCACGAAGCACTCGAGTGCTTTTCACTTACTTCATTTGTTTTATTTTCCAGCTTGTCGACAAGTTAATCATGAGGTGTACGAGGGCGGTGGAAGAGACGCGTAAAGTTCGTACGGGCTGCATAGGCTTCAAATTCCTTGTTTGCGTAGAGCCTCACAAAGTCTTTCGAAGAAAATAAATTTTTTCCTTTTTTCAGAAAGGGCGATCGATCGATCGCAGTAGGCTGATCGATCGATCGCCTTACAATTCTCGTTCTCCAGCCAAAGTTTCGGATGTTTGATGGATCGATCCCATTGGGTAATAGATAGATCAGGCTTCATATCCTGGGCTTGCTTCTCCTGGAACCTACATCGACCAATCTTCAGTAAATCGAGCATATCTTGATATCGTACCATTATATTTTCACGATCTACTATGAAAATAGTAGCTAACACTTCCATCTATCTGGCAGTAAAATTTGAGTTTGATCCAACGGTGGAAAGATCTCCATCTGATGCGAAATATCGGACGCTCAGGATCTGTCATGTCTTCAAAATGCTTGTTTTCCTGTAAAGACTCTAAGATTTACAAAAACACTAAAAGTAGCCATAAAATGCTAAAACCAAGTCATTTCTTTATTAAAAACCTATTAAAAACATAGTAAAAATCTGTAAAATCTAAGGTATATCAATCTCTTTATCTTCTTATCTTTTCATCTTATGTACGGAGGTGCTGATAGCGAGCTTACGAAAAGCAGAACAGGAAAATCACTTACAGGGTTAAAGATATGGAGAGCTAGTCCTTCTGTCTCTCATCTCCTGTATGTAGATGATAGCTTTTTGCATAGAAAACAAGGAGGAATGTCATACGATTTTGAATATTTTAAAACAATATGACTTGGTGTCGGGTCAGCATATAAACTTCTCCAAATCGTCTATCCAATTTGGATACAAGGTTGATGATACGATACAAGCGGAATTGAAACATATCTTAGGGATTTTGAATCTCAGGAGAATGGGTACGTATTTGGGTATTCCAGAAAGTCGGAGAGGTGCAAATACTAAAAAAAATTCTTCTGTTAGAGATAGACTTCATAACCGAATCAAGGGATGGACTTCGAAAATTTTGTCAAAGGGTCGCAAGGAGGTTATTAAGTCAGTGTCGGCGATGTTGCCAACATATGTTATGTCTTGTTTTCGGCTTCCCAAATCACTAACCACGACACTTACTAGTGCGGTGGTACGATTGGTTTACAAAAAAGTCTACACTAGATGGTGTGGCATAAATTATGCCATGGTAAAGCGGAAGGGGGATTGGATTTTTGGGCTATTGAGGATTTTAACTCGACTTTACTGGCGAAACAGCTTTGGAGATTAATGGATACCCAAGAATCTCTTTCTGCTAAGGTATTCAAGGGTTGATATTTTTACAAGACGTACCCTTTGGACCCAATTAAATCTTATGTTCCGTCCTATGATGGATGAGTATTATCTCGGCTATACCTTTTGTTAAAAAATGGTTCATTAAAAGAGTTGGTTCATGATTCTCTATTTCAGTATGGAATGATCCTTGGATACCAGCCAAATGCCAGAGATCAGCGACATGTAAAGGAAATAACCTATATCCAAATTTTAAGGTCAATCATTTGATAGATCCATTGACTCGGACGTGGAATGTGGAGCTACTCAATGCAATTATCATTCTGAAAGATGCCTCAATCATTCAGACATGCCCATAAGCAGTACTTATAGACCATATTCATTAGGATGTTATTTCACTAAATGAGGGAAATATTTAGTTAAGTCGGGTTACTATACAGAGCGGAACATCTCACTTTCAAGCCCACATATATCGTATTATGGACCAGACATCTGACCTTTATAGGCATATACATGAAAATTGAAGTGCCCTCCAAAAATCAGACAGTTTATATGGAAAGCTATATCATGATGTGTATTGGTGATAGCGGATTTTCGGACCCGAGGGATTAAAATTATGATACGCAGTGTGCACAGGATGGAGCGGAAGAAGAGACAATAAATCATGTGCTCTTTGAATGCCCTCCATCAGTTCAGACATGGGGTCGCTCTAAGGTCTCTACAGCCCCGGTTGTGTTTCCAATGACTTCGATTTTTTCAAATTTTGATTATCTCTTCTGGAGAACCCCTAATGATATCACGGAACCAAATTTTTCATAGATTATTTGGTACAGTTTGAAAGGTAGAAATGATAAGGTTTTAAAAAATATTGATAGGGATCCACAAGAGGTTTTTAAAATTGCGGAGAGAAAGGCGACAACATGGGGAATGGCACAAATGACTGAGGACTCAACCAAATACCAACATAGTACGATCCAATCGGCGATTTCAGGATATCGTTGTGATATAGATGGCTCTTGGAAGGAAGGCGACAATTTTTTCAGGCTTGGGCTGATATCATTTTCAAGAGAACGTAGATGGGACAATCATGGGAGCCAGGAATATCCGCAAGAGCCTCTATCCACTATATTCCAAATTAAAAACACTTATATGGGTCATGCATTATTTGATCGTACATCAGCAGACAGCGATAGCTTTTTCAACAGACTGTTCAGAGTTGATGAAGATAGTGTCTACATCGGTCGAATGGCTTGCGTTCTCGATACATCTTGAGAAGTTAGCAAAGAGTAAGGAGTTTTTTTACTTTTTCTCTATCTCATTAATTCCACGTACCTCCAATACAAAGTTGGATAAGTTAGCATGTAGTGTTCAATTACTTCCGCACAATGCTATTTATGTAAACATTGTACCTCTGATTTGAATTTCTGAACCGTTTTAATTTGGATTAAGTTGTTGATAAAAAAACATTTGTACAATGAGGTGATGATGATCTTTTATAGGCTCATATTACAAGTGGCCAAAGAAACAAATTAATGCAAAATAAATAAATCAAACTAATGACAAAAATCATAAAAGAGATAATCTAGGCATATTTTTAGTTATCAACCTTAATGGCAATTGGTTCTTTGTATCTAGACAATTTTGACATAAATTCATGGTTTCTTGGAACCTACTAGACCGTGTGGAGTTTCTTCAAGTCAACTTGTCCGATTAAGAAAACTTTAGACTGCATCAATACCAAAATTAGATTAAGCAATGGCGTTAAGAAATTCGCCTAAACTAATTACATGTGACGTTAATAGATTTATCTAAACTAAGAGACAATATTTAGCCTTAACCAGAGCAGTACGGGAAGCATAATTTGAATAATTTCATGTTCACAATTTATTATATAGCCTCGATATGCCACACATGACTATGCATAATTGTTCGCTATCAAATTATGAGTTACACTTTCTTATATGATTGAACATTGTCTATCAAATGATTGTGCATATAAAACTTGTGTAAGAAAATGCGAAGAAGAAATATGAAGTAGTGTGTTTTGTATCTCGTCTAACGATAACCTAGTGAGCCTACAAAAATTGTGTGCGAATGAGGCATGCATCTTTCTCTTATGTATTATCAGTCATCTTCTTGGTGAAAAGATCGACTAGGTAGTATAATCGACATCCAAGCTTGATGTACTCGTATTTTAGCATTCTTAGCATGTATTTTTCTTAGGTTTTAAGATCATTAGACTTGCATTTAGTGTCTTTCCTTTCATTTTGAGTTTCATTTAGTTTAGGTTGTGTCTTAGAGTCCTAGCCTTTGTTCCATGAATTTGCATTGCATTTTGAGTATATTTCAGATACATTGGAGGCTAAGAAGTGAGAGGAACCAAGGTGGATAGGAGGAGTAGGAGTGAAGAAAAAGCCAAGAACCCTCTGAAGTGTGCTGCAACGACCAGCTCCCCTACAATGGGTCGATGGGGCCAGTCGATGGCAGCAACACCAGAAGCAGAAAAGTGCAGATGAAGTGACTTGAAGATCATGTCAGTTGAAGGCCTTCCCGTGCCCAGTTTAATCTGAAATTTAGTGGGTAGATAGTAAATTGAGTTAGATTCACGTAGGTGTGAATTCATCTCATTCCGAGTTATGGTTCAAAAGTTATGGCCAAATTGGTGAGGAAATGTTAGGCTGATCGACCAGCCTTGCTCCATCAGGTCGATGGGGCCAGTCGATATTTTATTAAAGTTTTCTTAAGTTTTTCTCATTCTCTAATCATGTTTACTTCTTTATTAGTATTTGTTTTGTTTCTTACTTTTCCCATGAGTGAGTAGTCTCTTTAATGGATGTAAGGTAGAGTAGATTAGGATGTTTGATACATGATTAGTGATGCTTAGATCTAAATTATTATGATTTCCTATGTTTATAGTGTGCCCAATGCTAGGATTGAACTTGCTAATCAATTCCTTGATCATGGTCTTTTCATGCCCGATGAAACATGCTTTTCACATCTTAACCAATTAACACTTGATGTTTAAGGTGATTAGTTGACTTGTATTAACTTATGCATTAATGATCTCTAATCTCTATCAATAGGAATCGAAAGATTGTCATTTTGAGTGATTAGTAGAATGGATTAGTATTCATAAAAGTGGACTAATCTACTTGTTAGGATCCATGTCTTGGAAATGGTTTATCATATGATTTAGCATCATTAGCCATTTGTTAATCATCCTTAGTCTATGATCTCTACCCAAAGTCCATGCTTTTATCATATTTGATTATCTTTGCTTGTCCGGTTGACTTTTTGTTGACTTTTCTAAATTGCTTTTAAATTTTTTTCTTTTAAGTTTGGTTTGCTTATGCATGTTTTCTTTTATGTTTCTAGTTCTTGTTTAGTTAATTTTCTTACTCATTACCTCACTTGCTAAGATGATTAGTTTGGTTACCAAATCACAATCATTTGAATTGGCTTAACTTCTTGAGTGCTTTGCATTCTTATTGTCCTAATCAATTTTCTTGTGGATTCGATCCCTAAGTAGTACACCGATTTTCCATGCACTTGTGGTTATTTAGGGTTAAAACTTAGTAGTAATTTTCTTCCTATCAAAGCTACGAACAATAACTGGAGTTGAACCATATCCCTATATAGGCAAGGGTTTTAGTGTTTTAAAGACAAGTTTTCTTTTATGGAATTTGGTTTTTAGATCAAACACATGTTCTTATACCAATTAGTGAAAGATTTTTTCACCTCTTAATTTCTTATCTTTGCTTATTTCTTCAGTTATGTTTATGCTTTTTTGTTCTTTATGGTCATGATTAGTGAGTAGTCTTTTAATTAGATTATTGGACATGATAGGTATATGAAAATTTAATAATTAAATGATGATGATTAGGGTTGTTACATGTTCGATCTTTCGTACTTCTTGATCTCTATTCTAAACTAACCATAAATACTTTGATGTAGAACATAAACATTACTATGCACGAAATGTGTTTGATGAAATGTTTGACCAAATTTTTATGAGCTTTTCTTTTCTAAGCAATGGAAATTGATGCTAGGTGATTATTGAAACTAATGACTTGATTACAATGCTTATTAATCATTTATTTAGCGGATAAAAGTTTAGCATAAGTAAGTGATTAGTGAAGTGAATTAGTGAAGTGGATTAGTGAAGTGGATTAGTGTCATGGAAATAGATTAGTTTTAATTAAGTGTTTCATGCTATATGATAGTGTATACTTAATGCATCATTTTTATTTTTAATCTGTTGTTTATCTTAGTCAGATCCTTGATCCATTTTGTTTCCCTTATTTCACTCATTGCTTTCGATTCCTTCTTTTTTGTTGTCTTTAGTAGTTTTTAAACCAAGTCGTAAATTTAAGAATAATTTGCTCTAGATTTATTTGGATCTTGCATCTCTGATGATATGTAGTTTTTGTGGATTTGATCCCCTTTATGATACCTCTCACCTAAACCGTGCACCGCGGTTAGTCATTTCGAGATTAACACTCAAGATATCACATGGTCCACCAATGATAGTGATGTGCCTTTGATAGTCTGCATACGTAGATAAATATCAAAATTGGCTGTCGCTTTTTTTGTGATGAGTTCATAATAGTATCTCCAAAAAACAAAAACAAAAATGCAGACATTTTTCACCAAAACATTAGATCAGAAAACAATTATAAACTTCTAACTCAAAATAATTTTTCAGAATGATCCTAGCTAGTATATATACAAATCCTAGTTGCTTTAGAATTTTATTTATGCATCTTATCAATTTGTTTACATACACTTATAGGTATTGTACTTATCCTTCGAAAATTAAAGATAGGAGAGCTTTCCGAACTAAACGCCTGCAACTTTCACAATTACCAGCTATTATTATAAAAATCATTGTATAGTTAAACACTACAAATATGCGACCATTCTTCAATTTTTGCTAATGTGATATGATTTAAGTTTCTAGACAACATCCTGACTCCGTAAAGAATTGACAGAATGAGAAGAAACTCTTCTTTTTTTTTTGGTAAAGAATCAGAAATTAATAGATAGAAATCTCGAGAGAATTACAAATAAATAAATATATATATATATATATATATATGCGCGCGCGTGCGCGTGTGTGCACCATATTTTAAAAAAATCATATATGTGTATGCACACACAATCATCCTACCACCTACTACTTGATATCATACATGGAAAAAACTATGTGATATATCAACTTTAATATCATGCAAACACGTGTTACGCATTGAAAATAAAAGAAATCACTACATGCATGTATTGTATAGATGATTTTTAATTTTGTTTATATTTCTCTACTACGAAGTCGTTAAAAGAAAAAAAGAAAAAGTTAAGAGAAATTCCAAAATGAATTCTTATAAAAGATATGCTGACATGCATATGTAAACCCAAGTAAATATGTAAGACATAAACTTCTGTTACTTATTCATATCTTTAGACAGTAGTGCATTAAAATATTCCAAAAGATACGTAGACGTATTATTGAGTGAACAAAATAATGAGTGTATCTTTTAATCTAACTTTTGCTCGACTATAAAAAGGAGTCATCTCCCATTAGGTTTTGCCTGCCTCAAACACATAGAGCTTATCTCATCACTCACCAAACACCTCTTATCAATATAAAGAGAGAGAGAGAGAGGGAGATATATTTATAAGCATAGATATAGTAGAGTTATATAAGTAGAGATATACTCTCTCGATTAAGTAGTAAAGGAATAGTATAACTAATAAAGATGAAAGGTGGAGAAAGGAAATGTGGGAGCATGGAGAAATTGAAGCCGATATTGGCGATAATATCACTGCAATTTGGGTATGCAGGCATGTACATCATCACCATGGTCTCCTTCAAGCATGGCATGAACCATTGGGTCCTTGCCACATACCGTCATATCGTCGCCACACTTGTCATGGCTCCATTTGCTCTCGTTCTAGAGAGGTACCACCTATATATATCATGATACATATATTTACCCAAGTACAATTCGAATATATGCATATATAGATGAATAAGAACTTTAATAATTGTTTGCTTGCAGGAAAATCAGGCCCAAGATGACGCTACCAATATTCTTTAGGCTTCTGGCTCTTGGAATACTAGAGTAAGTCTCTTTCACAAAGTAACCATCTTTTTCTTTACAAATAGAAAGTTTGGATCCATACAACTTTAATTCTTTCAGGGCTTGTGATTTAACATAGATATATTACGAGTACTTACATAAATCTTATAACTAGCTAGCTAACCTTAGCTTACAGTAGAAAAATCCAAAAGCTACTTATAGATTTATAGTTGTGATGCAAATTTATGAGTTCGGGTACGTTACTTAGCTAGCGAGATGAGATACTCATATCTTGAACAAAAGAAAAAAGATTTTTGGTTTAGGTATAGTAACAACATGATTTTAGCTATATTCAATGAATGAATATACGATAAAAAAATATAAAAAATACATTTAGTTTATATACCAAAACTCGATTTGAATATCGTGATATTATAGACAACAATAAATGGAGAGATTAAAAATGATGAAAAATGGTATATTTTGAATATTGGGAATGAGATCAGCACCCACAAACAAACAAACATCTTTAACGTGAAAAAATGATGTGTGCCTACTGCTTATCCTACGTAGACGTTTTCCTTTTGATCTTTCGAAAAAGCATCTACTTATGCATATATACGAAAAGATGATGTGAAAAGGGTATATAATGGAAAAAATAATAATAATAAAGTAAGTGTTTGGTTATGATTCAGGCCCCTTCTGGACCAGAACTTGTACTACATAGGATTGAAATCCACATCAGCATCGTACACTTCTGCCTTTACCAATGCACTTCCCGCCGTCACCTTCATTCTCGCCCTCATTTTCAGGTAACTCTCATTTTTCCTCTTATTAAATTTAATTATCTATGTTCGAACGTTTCAGCCAAACTCGGAAATCCGGTGCGAAATCCAAAAAAAAAAAAAAAAAACCTATGCAATCACAATTTTTGCTAGACAGTAATTAGCAGATTTCTAGGGTTGAGTTGCCAAATTTTCGATTTGTTATTACCTTAACTAATTAGGTTTTCTACTTTGCCATATAATATCTGAAAAAAATATAACACAGGATTATTTTGACAAATCATTTATCAGGCTTGAGACAGTGAACTTTAGGAAGATACATAGTGTTGCAAAAGTGGTAGGAACGGTAATAACAGTAGGTGGAGCAATGGTGATGACTTTATACAAAGGTCCTGCCATCGAGATCGTGAAAGCCGCCCATACTTCCTTCCACGGTGGCTCCACCACGGCCACCGGCCAGCACTGGGTCACCGGAACCCTAGCCATCATGGGCAGTATTTCCACCTGGGCTGGTTTCTTCATTTTACAGGTAAATCAACATTTTCTTATTTCTCGTAAATATAAAAATAAGAATTATACGAAATCCGGATATCCGATACTAAACCTTACATAAAAAAATTGATTTTTCGCAGTCTTTCACGTTGAAAGTTTACCCAGCTGAGCTTTCACTAGTGACCTTAATATGCGGCATGGGAACGATCTTAAACGCCATTGTTTCGCTAATAATGGTTCGTGACTTGAGCGCCTGGAAAATCGGCATGGATTCCGGGACACTCGCCGCCGTTTACTCCGTACGTTACTTATCTTTTGTCACTTAAATAAATAAACACTAATCAATTTATCATTGCTAAAACTTAAATATTTGTGTTTTCTTATAAATCAGGGAGTGGTGTGTTCGGGCATAGCGTATTACGTACAAAGCATTGTGATTAGGGAACGTGGCCCTGTGTTTACGACATCGTTTAGTCCCATGTGTATGGTCATTACATCTTTCCTTGGTGCTCTTGTTTTGGCTGAAAAAATCCATCTCGGAAGGTGATACATTGATTCTTTAGTTTATTTTCTTAGAAAAAAAAGTAATTAGTAAGTGATTAACGTTTTGTGGGGGTATTATTGTAATAAATGCAGTATAATCGGGGCGGTTTTCATCGTCCTTGGACTATACAGTGTGGTGTGGGGGAAAAGTAAAGACCAAGTGAATCCCATGGAGGAGAAAATGGTAGCCCAAGAGCTTCCTATTGTTAACGTAGTCAAACAAACGAATGGTCGCGATGTCCCGGTAGCACCAGCAGCCAACGGTGTGGCTGCCAGTACCTGATCCCATCCCCAAGAAAGAAGAGAAAAGAAAGATACGAAAAACAAAGTTTTGAAGACTAAATTTCCATTGGGGTTGGAAGTTTTGATATCTTTCTTCTTGTTGTTTTTTTAGTGCTTTGTTTTTACATTTCCAAATCGCTCTACTTTTAACTTTAGTAGTATCTTTACATATATGTATGTTTTTTTTGCTTCCTACTTTGATGTATTTTGGAATTTCCACTAGTAAAATGATGAATGAATCATTTGCGTAAAAACAAAAAATATAGTTACTATTTCCAAATACAATTCTAATAAATCCAATAGTTAAGGGTCGAGATTTGGATATTATACAAAATAGAAGGATTTATTCCGTAACTTGTTGAAATAATCTCATGTAATTGGGTGGTCACTTGTCTTCTTCTCCAATCGGATCTCAGTTTCTCTCTCACCGGAAAAAATGGCGATGTGGGTATTCGGGTACGGATCTCTGATTTGGAAAACGGGTTTTCCTTTCGACGATCGCCTCCCTGGTTTCATCAAAGGCTATCGCCGTGTTTTCCACCAAGGTCTCTCTCTCTCTCTGTTTCGCTCTGTGATCGATCTAAAACTCTTATCGATCAGCTTAATCGATCATCTTAATCGATCATCTTAATCTAGGTAGTACCGATCATAGAGGAACTTCGGATTTTCCAGGAAGAACAGTCACAATAGAAGCTGCAGATGGAGCAGTCTGTGTAAGTCTTGATCCATTGTTAGCTCATAATTGATAACTCGTTGGTAATAAGTGAACATACCCTCTTGGTTCTTGTTCAATATTTGCATTTTAGTTTTTTTCTCTGTTTCTTACAAATGTAAAACACAGTGGGGAGTTGCCTACAAGATAACCAAAGAGGAAGACAAAAGAGATGCTTTAACAGTAAGGACAAAACAATTTCAATCTTGGATTGTGATTTTTCTGCTTTTTCATATTCCAATCTTTTGTTGTCAGCATTTGGAAGTGCGGGAGAAGCAATATGATCAGAAAGAGTATCTTGATTTCTTCACAGTGAGTCTATTTTGTTCTTGTGCGCTTCTTCTAACTTCAACAATGGTTCCTTTTTGGTGACAATGCTTACTTTGTTTCAGGAATCTAATGCTTCAGAACCGGCTGTATCAGGAGTAATGGTGTAAGAAACGCAGAGACCGCTGTTATACATCTGTATGTATAACTGAGTAACAGTTTCTTTAATTATTTACTCAGATACATAGCTTCCCCTGACAAGAAGAGAAACAACAACTACTTAGGTCCAGCCCCTCTTCAAGACATTGCCAAGTAGGTGGTTCTGTTTTTAAGTTTCTTCCCTATTGTCACATAAGATTTTCTTTTCATCTTCGTTTCTTGCATATTTACTTACGCAGACAGATCGTAAAAGCAAAAGGGCCTTCGGGGCCAAACAGAGACTATCTGTTTAACCTTGAAGAGGCTCTCGTTCAACTCGGTAAAAGGGCTTTTCCGATTACTCAGAAATCTTGGGTTTCAGATATTCTTAAGTACCAACCCTGGTTTTGTTCTTGGTATCAAACAGGGTTTAAAGATAAGCATGTCACAGATCTTGCAACCCAAGTTAGACGGATTCTTTTAGAGACACAGGAGTTGTCCGCTGATGCCGCCAACGATGTCTAGACTCCCAATTTCTTTTCGAATTATCCCAAAAGAAAAACCCAATTGATGATAGATGCTTTGCATCCCAATTCATTTGTGTTATCACTATCAATCACGTCTCCTCTTTTTCATATTTGATCACATCATGGGATGGGTATAAAGGTTATTCAGTGATTCAGAATATGATTCCTCTAGATATCCACTAATCACTGTAATAAAAAAGCTTGAAATACTAGCTGGTTGATATGCTTAATATTCATCCTAATCTCTAGTTGTCCTTTAAAATCTCATTCCCCAGAATCATAATTATAGTTTAAAGTACATAAGAAAAGGGACAAAATGTCGCTACTCTTGTACAGCAAATACAGAACTAAGCTAGAAAGGATAAAACAATTGTTACGGTAGGACCTTGTGACGAGCATAGAAGAAACATATGAATCGTCAAGTCTACTGATCACTACATCATTCGCTTTCCTCTGCACCATCATCCTCTGCAAACAAAGCCAACGATCATCAATTTTAAACTTGATGGGTCATCTAGAGGAGAGATATAGATTCTCACCGTTGTTTGATTCTTCTTCGCTTTGGCTTCCTTCCTCAGCTTCTTCATTAGCTTCCTCTTCTTCTTCTTCTTCGTTATCCTCTCCATTCTCAGACTCTTCACTCTCGCTCTCACTTTCCTCTGTTATTTTTGGCTTTGGTGGAGGAGCAAAACTTGTGGTGGATCTTCTCCTTGAACTCAATACAATGTTGCTTGTATCAATACCCTCGAGCTCCTTTGATATGTCCTTCCTTTTTTTTACTTCTTTGATCTCTGTCAGGGTAAAAACAGATAGTTTGTTCATAATATCTTCTACACATTAACTGTTTCATCCGAGCTTCCAACAGACAACAAACATCAGCATGCTTATTCACGTTATGATCTTTGCAAAATGAACTAAGAATTGTTTCAAACAACTACTGAACTCAATAATAGGATGGAAGCTATAAGCACCGATCCAAGCAAAAAGACATCATTCTCAGGGTAACACTACCTTTCTCTGAAGGATTTGAAGACAACCCTTCTTTGGCAAGTATCTGCTCAAGTTCTTTTATTAAAGTAGCCTCTCGTTTCTCTTCAGGAACCTGCTTGGCTTTCCTGTAAATGGTAGGAGGAATACTGCCCCAAAAAAAACAATAACCATAATAAAGAAACAATATGAACAAACACAGCTTTTTAAAGATCTACCAAGTTTCATTAAAACCTCATCCCACAAGATTTGATGACTGATTTGAGAAGCTCAACACGCTTTCCGTAGGCAGCAGTTGCAGTCTCCTTTGTCTGTTGAATAACATATAAGGAGACACCACATTTGTAAATTGTACAAAGTTTATATGGGATTCAAGATACAGAATCACAATTAAGACTTAATGTTATACCTTCAAAGGTTTTTCAGAAGAGGACTGAGAATGACCATTATCTTCCATCATTTCACTATCTCCTGCATCACTGTCGTTCTCTGAATCTGTTTCTGTATGTTTTGCTTTCCTTTTCGCAGATGCCAGCTTGCCATTTTCACGTTTCCGTTTACCCGTCGTATCTGATTTTGATAATGTTCTTTTTCGGGCCACAGTCTTCTTCACAGCCACTTCCTCGTCATTCACATCACCCTCAGCATCTGAATCAGAATTCTCTTCACTGTCTAGCTTCTTAGATGGTGTGCTCTTGACCTTTTTCTTTAGATTTTTCCCAATAGGCTCAGTTGGACGTTTTGGTGAATCAGGAATTTGTAGTACCTATTTAGCCAATAAAACTATCAAAAGACTGCCTCCCAGTTATACACAAGAGGTACACAATCAATTTAAAAGTACTCACGTCATCTAATTCTTTGTTAATGAACTTCTTGAAAGGATCAAGAGAATCCTTCTCTAATTTAAGATCTTGCTCCAACAGTCGACGAAGTAAAGCCATTGTAATTTTCCTGAAACAAAGCTTTAGTGATTACTAAACAGAAAAATTTCACTTTATTCAGTCACGAAAGAGGAAAATTTAACAGAATTTCTAATTGCAATCACTAACTTACTCTGAATTAGCCTTAATATAAGAACTTCTCTTTCGCAGGGCTCTCCTTATATCACTCATTAGGGCTTCTTTATTCCCCTCATCCTTCGTACCTTCAGCTATAGTTTTGGATGTGTTCTCTGCTGTTAGGAGGCCCATCACAGGGGAACCTCTGACTTTCTCATCATCCCCGGTTTCTTCCCTTACATCTTTCTTTGCCTCATGCTCTTCAGATGGTTTTGCTACTTCTTTGATTGGACTGTCTTTCCTCTCAGTTTCTTGAGAATTTTCTGAAGCTTCATCATTACCAGCATCTTCTAAGCACTGCCATCAAGAAGGAAACATCTGAGCTCTCAGGTGGCAAAAGAAGTCAAATGATTCAGCAAAGAGTGTGATAGTTTAAGGCAATAGACATTACGGAGTATAAAGTTCAATTATCTTCTTGTTTCATGCACAATACTTGGCATTAACCAAAAAAAAAAAAAAATGATACCTGGACCAAATGCTCCTTGACAAAGCTCTTATGCACATCCAAAGCAAATTTCTCCAATCCCATATCTTCCTCCAGCAGCCTCCGCACACTCTCGAAGGTGAAGGAGCTGCAAAAGCAAAACTGCGAGTGATTCTGCTGTTCAAAAATCTTTTGAAGAAAATCTTCTTAACGATCATAAGCTTTACAGCATGAAAGAAACAAATTAGACTGCTTTCAAGTATAAAGACATGAAGAGCATCCAAATCCAGTTGACAAGAAGAGAGCAAGCTTTCACAGCTTTCCAACTATTCATTAGAAGAAAAAGGTAAAGCTGCTATGTTTACAAAGAAAAATGGGAATGCTTGTTTCATATATACTTTAGTTCTCACTTATAATACACACAAGACAAGAATGGCTCAAAAGACAAATGCACAAATGTTTTGTAAAATCCAGTTTTAGCTTCCCGTTGATTGAAGCTCAGCGACCACTCGATGCTACTTCAAACAGGTTCCATCGAAAAAAATGAAACTTCTAGGACACATTCCACGAACCAAAACCGAAATCAATGTGAAACCAGAAAAACCCTAATCTAACCCAGAAATTTATATAGCCAATGCCTTGAAAACAATGGGAAGTACTCAATCACACTAAACTTCGTACACAGATAATTTACGACATAGTGTTAGAGGAAGAGATTGAGAGACAAAGATTTATACTCTGCTTCATCTCTGAGGTAGGTTACGCGGGATCGCATAGCCGCCAGAATCTGGAACTCGATATCTGTTGACTCGGCGTCCTTCGAATTAATCTTCTCGGACTTATGACTATTCTTCTCCGGCGGGTGCTCCGCCGTATCCATGGCCGTGACCGCCGTGTCGCCGGACATGTCTCTCGCTGCGAAGTGTAACGTCGAGTGGTGAAGTCAGAAATGCCCTTTTTGATGTAAAAAGAAAAAGCTTCAAACCTCGGCGAGAACAAAGAAACGGCAAGAGTTTATAGAATGGTAGAAACTTGAAATACGAGTAGATAAGGGTCGTATTTGGCAATAAAATTAAATAAAAAAAAAAGCTTTGCTTGTCGTTTCCAAACACGCAAACGACAAGTAGTTTCCTTCGAAAACCGAAAAATCGGAAAAATCATTATCCTGATTTGTAGAAGGAGAAGCAGAAGGGCAAAGAGATCAAACATGACGGGTCACAACGCAATCGAGGTGACGAAGACGGTGCTTGAGGTGGCGGACGTGGCGTGGACCGCCGTGGAATCCTACCACCACCACCACCATCACCACAATCACAGCAACGAGGTCGAGAATCACGAGTCAACCGACTCGATTTCCGATCAACGAGATCGAGAATTAGAGGGTCTTCGAGCAGAGAATCGTCGACTCAGGATCTTGCTTGAAGCGAATCTTAAGCTATTTGAGACTCTAGCTGAGTCTGCTGCGTTATCGCACGAATGCCCTAGCGATGTAAGCATAACAGATTGATTTCTACTTTTTTTTCCAATTTCGTTTTTGGAATTTCCTGCACGAGAGATCATTCTCCTTAACAAATTTGCTGAAATTACGAATTTCCAGCTCTACGCTAGTCTAGTATCGATGGTTACTTCGAAGGATTTCTTGTCTCGATTAGAACGTCTAAGGCAAGCTTTATCTAATGGAACTCAAAATCAATTTCCCTTCAAGGAACCCACAGGTGATTTCTAATTTTCCGATGATCTTAAATGTGAAGTTGGCTTTTTTCTTGTTTTTACAACTTTCTTTGGTTTATTTGCCAGAAGATGATGTGCAAACTGTTGAAGTTCTTATAGAGATGGATCATCAAGAGCCAAGCTGGTGGGTTTTGGTCACAGATGACATGATCCCTAGCAATGCCGAGGAACAAAGCGCAATCGATAATGACCATTACATTGTTGTGAATGAAGAACATGTGGTAGATGCTGTTGCACACTTTTTGGCCAAATGTATTATGTCGAGTCCGAAAGCTAAGGTATATTGTAATCTAGTTTCTTTGAGCAACGCATTTTGGATTTCACTACTTCTCAATCTCACATCCACTTTGGCTATACTTTCAAATTGCAGAATCTCAAACCTGAAGAGCTTCAGAAGGGTGAGTTTATTATCTCTTTGAGTGATATATATAGGGTCCAATTCGTATTTTCATGTACTTGGCTTCTTGGTGTGCTTAATGTTGCAGCTCTGGTCCAAGAAGTTGGTGCTCTGAGCAAGGTAGGGAGGATGGTGGATATATGGCATGCTGGGAAGATGTTCTACACACTCTCCACATGGGGACTTGCTTTTGGAGGGTATGTCTGATTTCTGCTAATGATCTGAGATGCTGAAACACAAATATTTTGATCGGGTTAAGTAGCATTTTTACGGGTTTATTTTCTTACAGGTTATACCAAGCTCGTGGTGCGTTGAAGATAGCTGCTAAGGGTGTTCATGCGACCAGCAAGGTTGTTCTTAGGGCTCTCTGAAAGTTATAAGAGGTCTAATGCGTTGAAAGCAGAGATGATCTCCACTATCATAGGGTTTGTGTTTCTGTGCGAGCCAATTCTCTTTTTTTTTTTATTACTATTTAGTGCTTGTGTAAATGGTGTACAAAGGGTTTGATCAAAATTGTATTTTAATTGATTTCATTTTTCTACGTTTGTTCATAGATTCTCGTAAATAAAAGCAACGATAATGTGTGAATATTCAACTTAGTTTTACAGTTTCTCTAGCACAAAAGATGGTTTTAGGTAAATCAGGAGCTTTTCTCTTCTTATAAGAGACGAGCATCATCAAATTTAGACTGACCAAAAATCAGACCTACGAATTCCAAAAGTTTATCGATAATAGAATCAAACTCCTTGATAGCTTATTATATTTGAGAAAGAACAAGATGGGTCAAATCTCAAAAGCCACTAGCTAAGGAAGAAATGCTCAATTAATTTTGGTTCAAGTATTTTTACAAACACTTTCCTAGAAATACAAAAAGTCGATGATTAAACTTATTGAAATCTAGCATTTAGATCAACATCCTAACAGACGCTAATCCATAAACCAACAAGGAGAACTTCTCACTCATAATCAAAAATAAAAGAACAAACTTGAAAGAAATTATATGCCAAGATAAATAAAGAGAGGAGAAATCCATCACTTGCATTTAAAAGAAGATCTTCATCCTAAGATTTAAAGAAATATTTAGTTCTTAAAACAAAATTAGAGAGAATGAAAATTAGGTTTAAAAGTTGTGTACATAACTATAACTATGAAGTTCGTATTAAATCATCCGAAACAAATCGGGTCGGATCCAACAAATTATGAAGAGATATTGGCACCCAAAAATATTTGCGGGCCTAAACGGTTTGTTTCGTTATAATGAGCATGTTTAGGCCGGTTTGTGAAACAAGATTAAACAGGTTTTATGCCCGTCCATTTAACGTGTTTTTAAAAAAAAAAAAAATTAAGGCAAAACTGTATCATTAGTTATTGGGCTAGGTTTTTAAGCTTTTGGGCTTTTTATTATATCGTAAATGGGCTACTAACTATAAAGCCCAATAATTAATTACTTAAAAATACTTCGTGGATTACTAATGTCATGTAATTACGAGAAGGGTTTAACTTGGAGCACTGATTTATCTATTCTTGTTTGGTATACCACTCTTAAAATTTCAAATGTTGAATAGAAAGATAAGTTTTAAGTTGGATTTTTTCTTAATTGACTTTTACTATATAAATCCATACACAAAAGTATAATCAACAACAAAATAATCAGAGATCTATTTTTTAAATCACATATATCTTAAACGGATCTAAATAAGCCAAAATAATTATGGTGGGCCTAAACGAGTTTGGTGTTAAACGAGACGGGCATAAATGGACCAGTCTAAATGGGTCGGGAATGTGCGATAAGGTTGACCGCTCGACTATGGCCATGAGCGGACAATATTACTAGGACTCGGAACAAATCTCTTCATAAAAACAATTTAATTTTCTTTTTATTTTTAGATATTAGTGTAAATACTGTAACAAAACTATATATTATTGGAAAAATAAATTGTAAAGTCGGAATTTTTTTTAATAATTGGTCATCAATACCATATATATACATATATACCATGTTCAATAAGTGGAATGCATTCGTTCTCTTCTCTCTCCTCTTTAGGCGATTGAATGAGCGATTCATGTTGCATCTATCGAAAAAAGAAGAGATAGCAGTTAAGAATTCTAAAATTCTCAATCGATCTATAAAGAATTCTTCATTGCGGTCTCCGTTCTTCGGCGTTACCAATATGGTGTTGGCGATTGGAAATCTATTCTCGCTTCTTTTCAAAGTCGGTTTTTCTTGGGTCATGGTGATCATCGAAAGAGTTTGGTACCCTCGTCAATGGCATCGGTTCTCGTTGATGATGATTTTCAATCTTTTTATAAATCGTTTTTTTCTCAAATTGAGAGCGAATTCAGGAATGAAAGAAACATTTCTGTTGGAGTTTCAATGGAAATCAACGGTAATAGCCTTGTATTCGTGTGTAATCTTCCTTATATATGGAAGTGGCTTTTGGTATTTTTATTAAATCAAAAACTTCGACTAATTGTTTGTTCTTTTCAATGGTTTCTCGATGTCATCTGGATTTTTGATCCGGGTATTATCAATTCTGAGAATGTGACATCGCCAAAGATTTTGGAAGCCGACATAGGAATAAAGCTCTACGGGAGTCAAATCGGGAGAAAATCAGAGTCAACGCCTTTTAAAATGACTCCAATACATAATGGTTGGTATCAAATTGTCAAAGTTTCAGAACTTTTGTCGGAAACATTGGGTTTTGTCATGCGATGTGCAATTTGGAGGTTTAGCCAAGAGATGCTACCCACGCATACTATTCGCATCAGAGCAAGATCAAATACGGAGAAGGAAAATAACGGATTTAATGATCTGTTAGCGAGTAAGGCTTATCTACGGAAAGCGTCGTCAAATTCACTTCTTTTGATGTATACTATATGGCGCATATACGTGCTTATGTAATAATTTGTATTTCGAAAGTTCTGTATACTTACTTTGTATTCTCGATTTGAAATCAATGAAATTGTTAGACGAAAAAAAAATTAATAATAAGTGGAATGCATTAGCTGTCCGCTCGCAGGTTGGATAGTAAGGGTCGGAGAACGGATTTTTTAAGAGAAAATACCACAAAAATAAGTTTTTGTTCCAGATATGCTTTACTCCAAAAATACCACTAAAAGTTTTGTTTTTCCAAAAATACCACAAACACTAAAAATGATTTTAAGGGTTTATAATTTAAATGTTTGGGTTTGGGATTAGTATTTTGGATTTAGAGTTTAGTTTTTAGGGTTTAGGATTTAGTTTTACAAGTTTAGGGTTTTAATTTTAATTTTAGTATTGTGGTATTTTTAGAAAAATAATTTTTTAGTGGTATTTTCAGAGGGAAAAAAACTAATGATGTTATGTTTGGAACGAAAATTTCTTCAAAAAAATATTTTTGAGAATTGCCCTGTTTCAATTATACTACTTTTATTTGTAGATTTGTGCATGTGTGTGGCGCAATTTGTTTTCAAAATCCAGCTTATACTGCCATGCACCTACGCAAAATATTTTCAGATTTAAAACACGAGACATCACGTTACTCTAATGCAAAATCACTATTTTGCAATTCCGCAACTCTAATGCAAAATCACTATTTTGGAAAGAAAAGCAGAACCGAAAAAATAAAAACGTATGTAAATAAATAAAAAAACATTCAAAACTATCCTATTTAGAAAAGGCATAAAAACATATAGAAACAAGATAAACTAGGCATGAGTGACTATGATGAGTTAGATTCCGAGCATCACGGGTTGCAGAAAAGGCTGACGCATAAGACTAAAACCTTTTCATGACCCTTAATTCGTTTTTATTCTTACACTTTCGGCCAAACTTAATATTTAATAGGTATCTCGTATATATGTTCATCAATATAATCCTCAATATAATTCGTGACTTTTTTCTTTTTTACTTTTTAAGGTGATGAATCCAATTTCACAATTTTGATTAAGAAAATGATAAAATTGCGAGAAGTTCATTCCAAAAATGTTTTTTTTTTTTTGATAAAGTATTCCAAAAATGTTGGCATTATTTCTAAACAGAATCAAAACAAACATTGCTATTATTGCTATTAGAAACTAGTTTTTCAATTTGGTATAATATAAAGTTTAAAAAATATGATATCTGACATCTAATAATACATTCTGTTGTATGATATCTGACATCAATTTCAAAGTCCTATTGATATTTTTTTGATCACATGCTTAAACTCACCAACAAACTAATATCAACTCTTGTAAAAATGCTAAAAACTTTTAATATAATTTGATTTCGACTAAGTTATTATAGTTCCACACTGCCTCTTCTCGACATCGTCTAAAGATGTCTGAACAGAACCAAGAATATTATTCTTCCACATGAGCGATTATGATAGGTTTTTCGTTTCTTTACAATTGCAGTATAAGCACACACATGGAAAACTGATATAAGCAGAGATGATGGATTACAAACCGATGAGATCAATCTTGTTTTGCCATTAAAAAAGAGCAGTTGCGCCGTAACATGTAGCATAACAATAGGTAACACAAGAACTTGTTAGCACTGGCATTATAAATACAGGAACATTGCGCATTTGCAGTATATCCAGGAACATTGTGCACTTACATAATCGTTCAATCTCAAGTGTTTGTTGAGGATCAATTGTGTCACCTAAGGGTCTAGGACTAGATTTTAGTCTAAAACATTCTTGTGGGTTTGGTTTAAAACTCACTAAGTTACACAAAGACTCTAAGTGGTTTAGAGGGTTCTAAAAGGTGGAGCGTAGGGAAAAGAAGATAAGAGCCTCTAGCTACATCAGAAGGTTCACTTTCCCTTATGAACAAAGATCGATGTTCATCGGTTTCTCCACACCCATACTTTCTCGTTCTCTGAAATTTCTCGTATAAGCAGAAGAAAGAAGTCGGTGCTAAAGACACAAGAAAACGACGCCTCTGAATAAGAGATTAAGCCTTTATTAAAGGATGCGAACCCGACAACTCTCGAAGGATGTGTGCACAAGTTGTCGAGTAAGTGGTCCTACTCCTCTTTCACTAATATAAGAGAGTATAATCTCTGGGAGAGAGGCGTAGGTGTGAGAATAAGCTTGTATGAGAGAGAGAAGTTGTATGAACCCTAAAGGCTCTAGTTTTGAGCGAGTGTCTTAGTGGATTTCCGAGGAGAATCTCGGCGAGACGTAGGGATCCCGGTTTTGGGACCTGAACTCGATAATTTCCTGTGTGTTCTTTACTTTTCAAGCTTACAATTCATACAAACGAGTGACAGAGAGAGTTGAGAGAGATTTCCATTAGATTCAAACAAAAGCTTATATCTTTGTGAAGTCTAATTGTGAAATAAGATCTTTCTGGTTCTAATTCTCACAATTTGGTATCAGAGCTCCAGGATACAACGTAGGAGCAAGAGGAGTCTTGGAAGATGTCTTCAAGCAAGACTGAAGTAGAAAAGTTCGATGGAGAAGGTGACTATATTCTCTGGAAGGAAAAGTTGATCGCACACCTGGATATTCTGGGTCTTCTTGAAGGTCTACAGGATGAAGAAGAAACAAGTGGGGGTGAGCAGTCATATGCTACGGTTGTTGCAGGTTCTGCAACAGCGAGTACTACATGAGCTGCAACAGGAACTACAACAGCTGTAGCTGCTCCAGTTACTCCTGCACCAAAGGCTTCTACTCCTGCAGACAAAGAGCTCCGAGCAAAGAGGGGAAAAGCAAGATCCAATATTATTCTCTGTGTGGGAAACAACGTTTTGAGAAAGATCATCAAGGAGAAAACAGCTGCTGGGATGATAAGGATGTTGGACCAGTTGTACATGGCAAAGTCTCTTCCAAATCGTATATACTTGAAGCAAAGACTCTATGCTTACAAGATGAGTGAAGGTATGACGATAGATGAGAATGTAAATGATTTCTTCAAGCTGATATCGGACCTAGAGAATGTAAAGGTGAATGTTCCAGAAGAAGATCAAGCTATAGTGCTACTTATGTCGTTGCCTAGACAGTTTGATCAACTAAAGGAGACACTAAACTACTACAAGGCAACTCTTCGTCTGGAAGAAATCATAGGAGCCATCAGGTCTAAGAACTTGGAGTTGGGAGCAAGTGGAAAGCTGCTAAAGAACAACTCAGATGGTTTGTTTGTCCAAGACAGGGGTAGATCTGAAAGGAGAGGAAAAGGATTTGATAAAAGCAAATATAAGAGTAGATCAAAGTCCAGAGGAGGAGCTAAAAATTGTTGGACATGTGGAAAGGAAGGCCACTTCAAAAGGCAATGTTATATGTGGAGAGAAAGGAACAAATCCACGTCTGAAAGATGAGAAGCTTCTACTGTGACTTCTAAAACCGTGGATGCTGCTGTTTTGGTAGTATCAGAAGCTCTTAGTGGTTTTGCTAAAGTCACTACTAATACATGTATACTAAACACCGGATGTTCATTCCACATGACTTGCAGAAAAGAAAGGCTGATGGATTTCAAAGAAGCTACAAGTGGGAAAGTAAAAATGGGGAATGACACATATTCAGAAGTGAAAGGTGTTGGTAATATCAGGATCTTGAACTACGATGGCACTACTATTCTGCTTACTCAAGTTAGGTATGTTTCTGAAATGTCCAAAAATCTGATTTCAATGGGAACTCTTGAAGATAAAGGTTGTTGGTTCGAGTCTAGGAAGGGTGTTCTGAAGATTGTGAAAGATGATATTACTGTCCTAACTGGCAGTAAACAGGGTACTCTGTATTTCTTAAAAGGAGTCACAATCACATGGGAAGCTTATGCCATAGATAAGGCAAATGATGAAACCAATCTATGGCATAGTAGGCTTGGACACATTGGTTCTAAGGGTTTGGAAGTGCTGATCAGAAAGGGTTATTTGGACAAGAACAGAGTGAAGGATGTGGTATTCTGTGAATATTGTGTCTTTGGAAAGACACACAGGGTCAGTTTTGGATCGGCCAAACATGTCACCAAGGACAAGCTAGACTACATCCATTCAGATCTTTGGGGGTCACCATCAGTTCCACTGTCTTTAGGTAAATGTCAATACTTCATTACGTTTATTGATGATTTTACCAGAAAGACTTGGATATACTTCTTGAAGACGAAAGATGAAGCAATGAGCAAATTCAAGGAATGGAAGGTGTTGACAGAGAACCAACAAAACAAGAAGCTGAAGACTTTGAGAACAGACAACGGTTTAGAGTTTTGCAACCAAGAGTTTGATGCGTTTTGCAAAGAAGAAGGTGTGGTGAGGCACATGACGTGTTCTTATACACCACAGCAAAATGGTATTGCAGAAAGGATGAATAGAACCATAATGAATAAGGTCAGGTGTATGTTAAGTGAATCTGGTCTTGGAAAGCAATTCTGGGCTGAGACAGCTTCAACGGCAGTGTTTCTGATACACAAAAGTCCAAGTTCATCCATTGATTTTGGTATACCTGATGAAGTCTGGACTGGTCATCCACCAGAGTATAAGAGTCTCAGGAAGTTTGGATCAGTTGCTTATGTGCATTCTGATCAAGGCAAGCTGAATCCTAGGGCAAAGAAAGGAGTCTTTGTAGGATACCCGATTGGTGTGAAGGGATTCAGAGTATGGCTTCTTGAAGATAGGAAGTGTGTCATCTCCAGAGATGTGGTATTTGAGGAAAGCTTGATGTTTAAAAACATCAACCCAGTGAACTCAACAGAAGGTGAAAGAAGTGTCACCGAAAGAGAAAGAATAAATATAGAGTTGAGAGGGCTTTCTGAAAATGAAGGATGTGAGGATCAAGGAGGAGCATCCTCTGAGAAATATAAAGAATCTGAAGCTAGTATCTCAAGAGAAGAAAACCAACAGAATGAGGAAGAACTAACAACTGACAAAGAGGAGTTAGACTTAGAGGAATATCAACTGGCCAGAGATAGGCCTCGAAGAATGGTCAAAGCTCCTCAAAGATTTGATGAAGAAGTGAATCTGGTTGGTTTTGCTCTGAATACAACTGAAGATGGTGATATTCCAGAACCACTGTGGGAGTCGAAATCAACACAATTAGAATTTGTCGGAGGTTTGTTAAGGGGGATAAAATTTCTGCGGATGAACCACGAACGGAGAGATCCAAAGATGGTTTTTATTAAACTGTGTCGAAAAGTTTTCGTACAAGAGTTTGAGAGCAAAAAAAAAGTCTAGGGTTTTCTTTGCTAAGTAAATTTTCGGATCCCTTTTTTAAGGGATGTACATAGATATATATAGTCGTTCGAGTTGGCCAGGTAATCCCAAAGGGATTAGGAAAAACTTCCTAATCCTTCGGGATTTCCGTTTTAGCAAGTCGGCTTGGCTTCGTGGGCCTTTGACCCATCGTGGGCCAAAGATGGGCTCGTCGTCCTCGTATAGAAATGACTTCGGCCGCATCGTCTTCCAGCTTCGTATAAAAATGACTTCGGCCGCATCGTCTTCTGTCTTCGTATAGAAATGACTTCGGTCGCGTCGTCTTCTAGCTTCATACAGAAATGACTTCGGTCGCGTCGTCTTCTAGCTTCGTATAGAAATGACTTCGGCCGCGTTGTCTTTAGGTTTCGTATAAAATCGACTTCGGCCAGACAGTTTCGTATCACTTCGGCCAGACAGCTTCGTATGAATTCGGCCAGACAGTTTCGTATGACTTCGGCTGGACAGCTTCGTATGACTTCGGCCGGACAGTTTCGTATTACTTCGGCTGGGCAGTTTTGTATGACTTCGGCCGGGCAGTTTCGTATGACTTCGGCCGGACAGTTTCGTATGACTTCGGCCGGTCAGTTTCGTATGACTTCGTCCAGACAGTTTCGTATGACTTCGGCCGGGCAGTTTCGTATGACTTCGGCCCGGCAGTTTTGTATCATGGCCAAAGTGAGGGCTTGCCGATGTGGCCTGGCTTGGCCGAAGTGGGTTATTGCCGATGTGGCCCGGTTTGGCCGAAGTGAAGCATTGCCAATGTGGCCTGGCTTGGCCGAAGTGGGCCACCGCCGATGTGGCCTGGCTTGGCCGAAACGAAGCATTGCCGACGTGGCCTGGTTTGGCCAAAGTGGCCTCTACGGCCGATGTCTTCATGCCGATGTGGCCATGTTGGCTGAAATAGCCATGCTTGGCTGAAGTCCCGTATAGATTTAGCCACGGCTGGACAGTTTCGTATGGTTTTGACTTCGGCCAGACAGTTTCGTATGGTTTCGACTTCGGCCGAACAGTTTCGTATGGTTTTGACTTCAGCCGAACAGTTTCGTATAGCAATGTCTTTTGGCTGAAGTGGAGCTCGTTGGCTGAAGTGGCCGTAGCCGAAGTTGGCCGAAGTCCCGTATAGATTTAGCCACGGCCGGACAGTTTCGTATGGTTTTGACTTCGGCCAGGCTGTTTCGTATGGTTTCGACTTCGGCCGAACAGTTTCGTATAGAAATGTCTTTTGGCCGAAGTGGAGCTCGTTGGCCGAAGTGGCCATGCTTGGCCGAAGTCCCGTATAGATTTAGCCACGGCCGGACAATTTCGTATGGTTTTGACTTCGGCCAAGCAGTCTCGTATGATTTTGACTTCGGCCAGACAGTTTCGTATGGTTTCGACTTCAGCCGAACAGTTTCGTATAGTTTTAACTTCGGCCGAACAGTTTCGTATAGAAATGTCTTTTGGCCGAAGTGGAGCTCGTTGGCCGAAGTGGCCATGCTTGGCCGAAGTCCCGTATAGATTTAGCCACGGCCGGACAGTTTCGTATGGTTTTGACTTCGGCCAAGCAGTCTCGTATGATTTTGACTTCGGCCAAGCAGTCTCGTATGATTTTGACTTTGGCCAAGCAGTCTCGTATGATTTTGACTTCGGCCAGACAGTTTCGTATGGTTTTGACTTCGGCCAAGCAGTCTCGTATGATTTTGACTTCGGCCAAGCAGTCTCGTATGATTTTGACTTCGGCCAAGCAGTCTCGTATGATTTTGACTTCGGCCAGACAGTTCGTATGGTTTTGACTTCGGCCAAGCAGTCTCGTATGATTTTGACTTTGGCCAAGCAGTCTCGTATGATTTTGACTTCGGCCAAGCAGTCTCGTATGATTTTGACTTCGGCCAAGCAGTGTTGTATGATTTTGACTTCGGCCAAGAAGTTTCGTATAAAAATGACTTCGGCCAAAACGAGCTCGTATCGTGCCTAAGTGGATTCGTATCATAGCCGAAGCGAGCTCGTTGGCCGAAGTGGAGCATGGCCAAAATGGAGCTTGGCCGAAGTAGATCGTGGCCGAAGTGGATGGTGGCCGAAGTGGACCGTGGTCGAAGTGGACCGTGGCCGAAGTGGACCATGGCCGAAGTGGATCGTGGCCGAAGTGGATCGTGGCCGAAGAGGAGCGTGGCCGAAGTGGAGCGTGGCCGAAGTGGAGCATGGCCGAAGCAGTTTTGCCGAAGTGAAGCTCCTTCGGTGCCGAAGCCGTTTGCCGAAGTGAAGCTCCTTCCGTGCCGAAGTCGAATGCCGAAGTGAAGCTCCTTCCGATGTTGGCTTTGGTTGATGTGGCTTATCGCCGAAATCCCCTCCTTGCCGAAGTCTCCGTGTTTGCCTAAGTCTCCACGCTTGCTGAAGTCTCCGAGCTTGCCGAAGTCTCCGTGTTTGCCTAAGTCTCCAAGCTTGCCGAAGTCTCCGTGTTTGCCTAAGTCTCCAAGCTTGCCTAAGTCTCCGTGTTTGCCTAAGTCTCCGTGTTTGCCTAAGTGGCGCAGAGCTTTGCTGATGTGAGCCAAAGCTTGCCTAAGTGGAGACAAGGCTTGCCTAGGCGGAGACAAAGCTTGCCTAAGTGGAGACAAGGCTTGCCTGAGTGGAGACAAGGCTTGCTTAGGCGGAGACAAAGCTTGCCTAAGTGGAGACAAGGCTTGCCTAAGCAGAAACGAGGCTTGCCTGAGCAGAGACAAGGCCTGCCTAAGTGGAGCCAAGGCTTGCCTAAGTGGAGACAAGGCTTGCCTAAGCGGAGACAAAGCTTGCCTAAGTAGAGACAAGGCTTGCCTAAGCGGAGACAAAGCTTGCCTAACTGGAGACAAAGATTGCCTAAGTCTTTCTTTTCTCCGCCGAAGTCTCCACGCCGAGGTGAGCCAAAGCTTGTCGATGTCTCCTCTTTGCCAAAGTGGAGCAGAGCTTGGTTGGAATGGCCTATCTCGTGCTCAAGCGGACTCGTACAGAAATGACCTAGGCACAATTTCAGCCTTGTCTGATTCTTCGCATTTCCACACTTAGCCATTTTTCCATTGATCGCAGCTGGGTGGGTTTTGACCCCAACAGTTAGCCCCCCAGCTCGGTAGTTTCAGTGATGATAGTGCCGAGGTCGAGGAAGTCCAAGCTGGAATCAATGCGCCGTGTTGATTGGTACGAGCTCAGTTGACATGACACCGAGTCCATCGTTCTTGATATTCTGCCAAACTTGATTACGTTGAATTTGCTGAGCCAGGCTCCCTATTGCCGATCCGAAACTTCGTGTTTTGTTGAAAAAGTCCTCTTTTGCCGAAGATTTTTCCGCCGAAAAATTTCTCACCGAAGTGATTTTGCCGAAAACTATACCACCGAAAAATTCTCGCCGAAGTGATTTTGCCGAAAACTTTACCACCGAAAATTTCTCGCCGAAGTGATTTTTTTTGCCGAAAACTCTTCCGCCCAAAAATTCTCGCCGAATTTGTTTTTGCCGAAAACTCTTTCGCCGAAAAATTCTCGCCGAACTGATTCTTCTTGTGTTTTCGCCGAAGGAGCTATGTGTTGGGTCTTAGGCAACCAAATTCGTCTCCGGCTCGGCGCAGAAGTGGCAAAGAAATTTCAGGCAAAGGTTGATCGAGCCGAGGAGAAGATTCAGAGCTTAAGCGGGTTGTCGAAAAATAGCATGGTCGATCTCGCCCAAGTCGATGGTAACTTTGAACTGATTGCGTTGCTTCGTGGTGACGAACCCCCCTCGTTAGAGGCCGGAGTTGAGAAACTCCAAGGGTGGAAAGCTAGGTATGATGGTGCTACGACGAGTTTGACAAGTTGGTTACCGAGTAGAAGAGCGGCTTGGTGGTTTCACCAATTTCTGGGGATTCGGCCAATGTTATGCTGGGTAACAAGTCCGTCGAAGCGTTAGCGGCGAGTGTCAGGGTTCGCGCTTTCACGGATCCAATAGGGGTACTCCTGGTTTGGCTTCGCTTGGTTTGAAGAGGGCTTCCGAATCCAGGACGATGACCGAATCCTCCGATGCCGAACCCGTGAGGAGGTGCCGAAGACTACAGCTTGGCTTATCTCGTTTTATGTCGTTGTTCTTGACTTTATTTGGACATGGTGCCTGGATGGCTTTATCCGTATCAACTTGTTATGTTTGCCTTGTGGCTTTTGCTTTTTGTTGTGTTGTTTCTTTGTTTACGAAACTCATTGCTGAATGCTTTTTATCCAAGGAGGATCGATCTGTTTCACTGTACCTTGTGTTAACGTTAATGCCAATGATTCGTTTGTTGGGTTTAAGATGATCATTCCGATTCACGTATATGTTAATGTAAACATATCTGCTCCGATAATGAGCATAGGTGTTTCGACCAACGATTTGTTTGTTGGGTTTTCAGATGAACATTTCGGTTTACGGATACACTACCATAAGCATATCCGCTCCGACAATGGACACGTAGTACTGTTGTGACCAACGATTTGTTTGTTGGGTTTAAGATGACCATTTCGGTTCACGGATACGCTACCGTAAGCATATCCGCTCCGACAATGGACATGTAGTACTGTTGCGACCAACGATTCGTTTGTTGGGTTTTTGATGAGCATTTCGGTTTATGGATACGTTACCATAAACATGTCCGCTCCGACAATGGACATCTAGTACTGTTGTGACCAACGATTCGTTTGTTGGGTTTAAGATGAACATTTCGGTTTACGGATACGCTACCGTAAGCATATCCGCTCCGACAATGGACATATATATTTATATAGCGCGTGCTTTTAATCCGCTAGGATGTAATAGTTGATCCGTAAAGGATGTAGTAGTTCGTTGCTGTAGCCAGCAGCAACGAGAGTGAGATGAGGTGCCTGTTTAGTTAAGACTTTGAGTAATCCGTGAAGGATGCGAATGGGATGCCTGTTTTTGTTAAGGCTTTAGTAACCCGTGAAGGATGTGGTATGATGATCTTAGCTTCGAAAAGCTTGTATTAAGTAGACTTAACACCTATTATGAAGGTGGGAGTATACGAGTATACGTACCCACTCCCCCTCCCCCTTTTTCAAAGAGGGGGGCAGCTGAACCCATTCGAAGACGAGCTGCCTACGTACCCTTTGCAGGGATCAAGCCGCCCCGTAGTTCATGTGAAGTGACTCAGTGATCCGTAAAACTTTGCTTTGACTTAGGTTGCTGATCCAGCTTGGCTCTCTTTTCCTTCGTCTTCGTGTTGAGTTCTGCTACGGGATTTCTGAGCTTATGCTCGGCCATAACACAAATTCGGGACTCCTTCTGATTTCCACGAATGGTTTGGATTCCATTAGGCATTGAGAACTTTATGCACATGTGGTATGTTGAGGCCACGGCGCGCATCGTATTTAACCAAGGGATTCCCATAATAACGTTGTAGATTGCTGGGTGATCGGCCACCGAAAACTCCACGATTTTGGTTATCTCTCTAGCCCGAACAGGTAGGTTGATTGTTCCGATTGTCATTGTTGTTTCTCTGGAGAATCCAGTCAATGGTTTTGGAGTTGCCGTTACTTCAGATAGGTCGACGTTCATTCTTCGGAGAGTCTCTTTGAAGATTATGTCCACCGTGCTTCCCGTGTCTACCAATACTCTGGCCACATCGTAATCATTGATGATTAGCTCGATTACGAGAGGGTCATCGTGAGGTTTGTCGATTCCGGTAGTTTCTCTTTCTTCGAATGAGATTACGTCGTCTGGAAACTTGGAAGGTGCGGACCAGTTAACGCTAACATCGGCTCGCCGTTGAAAAGCTTTAATTGACGAGACGGTATCCGAGCAATAGTGAGATCCACCCATTATCATATTTATTCTTCTTCTTGTCCCAGCTTGCGGGGCATCGTCATCTTGCCTCCCTCGCTTAGGAAGGTCTTCATTCACCTGCTCGGAGAGGTTCGCGTTGGTATCCATGTCAAAATCCTTGAGGCTAATATCACCTTTGAGTTTGCCAGCTGCCAACTTTGCAGCGAGTTTTAAGCCTAGGATGCGGCAATTTGCAGTTGAGTGTCTGAAGATATGGTGATGTTCGCAATAAGCCGTTTCATCGTAAGTTCCTTGGCCCCGGGTCCACGTGCTACTCCATGTACCTCTTCCTCGGCCCTGACCTCGTCCTTGACCGTATCCTGACGAGTCAACTTGGTAATTATGGGCTCCTTTGAAACTTCCTTCGTGCTGGACATATCCAGGGCCTTGGTTGCCCTTTTGTTGTTCGGTGGGTTCGGAGAAGAGGGAAGGTGGTTCGTGGACTTTGCCTTTCCGTGCTTCTGGGCTAGGATCTTCACTTCTTCTTCGTTGGAGGCAAAGTCCGTCGCTCGGTGCAATGCATCCTGGATCGTGGTTGGTGCATTTAGCGTAATCTCCTTCCGAAAATCGGAGTCGAACCACAGGGCTTTCTTTAACGCTTGCAGTGCGGCTTCGTCACTTATCCCTTCTACCTTCGACAGTACTAACTTGAACCGTCCGATGAAGGTTCGCAATGTCTCGTTCTGTCCTTGCCCCATGGTCCACAGATCCGCATCGGATGTTCGGCGTTCCATGAATATAGCATAGTGTTTAAGGAACGCTGACGACAACTGATTGAAATTCTCGATCGAATTTCTTCCCAGCCTGGAGAACCATTGGAGAGCTGGGCCTTTAAGGTGCTCAACGAACAAGAAACATTGTCCAGCGTCTTCTTCTCCTTCTCTGAAGTTTGCTCGTCCCATTGCTATTACGAAGGCGATCAAGTGCTCCTTTGGATTAGTTTTACCTTTGTAGACTGGAATCTTCATCTTCCCCGGATCAGAAACCCTTGCCTTAGTGATTCGAACTGTGAATGGGGTGTTCTGTGCTTCTTCAAGCACCCGGTCGAGTTCGGGAGCCTTGCTAGTAACCCTATGCATCTGAGATCAAACGAATTTCATCTCGGCGGCAGCTTGCTCCATGCCTGCCCGGATTTCGGCCATCTCCTCCCTTTGGGCTCGGATTATCGCTTTGCGCTCTTCCTCGATCTGGGCTTGTTGGGCCCAGAGGATGTTTTCCTCCTCTTCGGTGAGATCCTGATCATGGCCAGGGTTGGTGTTGTTTCATTCGTTTCGAGTTTGGGTCGCACCCGTGAGTTCAGCTTCGCGGCAGTGTTCCGAGTCATGTTCACCCTCTGGGTTGTCCTCCAGGTTGATCACTGGATTCGTTTCGCCCATAGTCTGTGTGTTTGCCTCCTGCGGTGTCGCGTTCAGTCCAGCGATCGTGGTTGGTTGGTTTGTCGGGAGCAATCCGCCTTGGGTTCTCGGCGCATGGTGGGGTGTTGAGAAATCGAGGGCTGTTGGGTTGAGACGTCGAAGAGGGCGCCTCATTAGGTCAACTCCAGAACCCCTACCTCGGGTTCGGCTTGCTGTTGCGAGGACTTCCAGCTTGTCGGTCATCGTTGTGTTTAGTTTATCCTGCTCCTCCGCTTTTCTGAGCAGCGTTTCCAGCATCGTCTTGATCTGTGATAGGGCCTCTGGGCTGCAGGCATTGGTGTATCTGTTGCTCCAGATGCATCGATCCCCGTGTCCTGCGGGTCGTCGGTTCGTCCGTCGCTGGTCATCTTCTTCGAATCGTTTGTGCGGTGGTTCCTTGGAGTAAGAAAGTTTCAATTCCCCCTCCTTCTAGCGCCAAATTGTGGGAGTCGAAATCAACACAATTAGAATTTGTCGGAGGTTTGTTAAGGGGGATGAAATTTCTGCGGATGAACCACGAACGGAGAGATCCAAAGATGGTTTTTATTAAACTGTGTCGAAAAGCTTTTGTACAAGAGTTTGAGAGCAAAAAAAAAGTCTAGGGTTTTCTTTGCTAAGTAAATTTTCGGATCCCTTTTTCAAGGGATGTACATAGATATATATAGTCGTTCGAGTTGGCCAGGTCAATCCCAAAGGGATTAGGAAAAACTTCCTAATCCTTCGGGATTTCCGTTTTAGCAAGTCGGCTTGGCTTTGTGGGCCTTTGACCCATCGCAGGCCAAAGATGGGCTCGTCGTCCTCGTATAGAAATGACTTCGGCCGCGTCGTCTTCCAGCTTCGTATAAAAATGACTTCGGCCGCGTCGTCTTCTGTCTTCGTATAGAGATGACTTCGGTCGCGTCGTCTTCTAGCTTCATACAGAAATGACTTCGGTCGCGTCGTCTTCTAGCTTCGTATAGAAATGACTTCGGCCGCGTTATCTTCAGGTTTCGTATAAAATTGACTTCGGCCAGACAGTTTCGTATCACTTCGGCCAGACAGCTTCGTATGACTTCGGCCAGACAGTTTCGTATGACTTCGGCCGGACAGTTTCGTATGACTTTAGCCGGGCAGTTTCGTATGACTTCGGCCGGGCAGTTTCGTATGACTTCGGCCGGACAGTTTCGTATGACTTCGGCCGGTCAGTTTCGTATGACTTCGGCCGGACAGTTTCGTATGACTTCGGCCGGGCAGTTTCGTATGACTTCGGCCGGGCAGTTTCATATCATGGCCGAAGTGAGGGCTTGCCGATGTGGCCTGGCTTGGCCGAAATGGGTTATTGCCGATGTGGCCCGGTTTAGCCGAAGTGAAGCATTGCCGATGTGGCCTGGCTTGGCCAAAGTGGGCCACCGCCGATGTGGCCTGGCTTGGCCGAAACGAAGCATTGCCAACGTGGCCTGGTTTGGCCGAAGTGGCCTCTATGGCCGATGTCTTCATGCCGATGTAGCCATGTTGGCCGAAGTAGCCATGCTTGGCCGAAGTCCCGTATAGATTTAGCCACGGCTGGACAGTTTCGTATGGTTTTGACTTCGGCCAGACAGTTTCGTATGGTTTCGACTTCGGCCGAATAGTTTCGTATGGTTTTGACTTCGGCCGAACAGTTTCGTATAGCAATGTCTTTTGGCCGAAGTGGAGCTCGTTGGCCGAAGTGGCCGTCGCCGAAGTTGGTCGAAGTCCCGTATAGATTTAGCCACGGCCGGACAGTTTCGTATGGTTTTGACTTCGGCCAGGCAGTTTCGTATGGTTTCGACTTCGGCCGAACAGTTTCGTATAGAAATGTCTTTTGGCCGAAGTGGAGCTCGTTGGCCAAAGTGGCCATGCTTGGCCAAAGTCCCGTATAGATTTAGCCACGGCCGGACAGTTTCGTATGGTTTTGACTTCGGCCAGGCTGTTTCGTATGGTTTCGACTTCGGCCGAACAGTTTCGTATAGAAATGTCTTTTGGCCGAAGTGGAGCTCGTTGGCCGAAGTCCCGTATAGATTTAGCCACGGCCGGACAGTTTCGTATGGTTTTGACTTTGGCCAAGCAGTCTCGTATGATTTTGACTTCGGCCAGACAGTTTCGTATGGTTTCGACTTCGGCCGAACAGTTTCGCATAGTTTTAACTTCGGCCGAACAGTTTCGTATAGAAATGTCTTTTGGCCGAAGTGGAGCTCGTTGGCCGAAGTGGCCATGCTTGGCCGAAGTCCCGTATAGATTTAGCCACGGCCGGACAGTTTCGTATGGTTTTGACTTCGGCCAAGCAGTCTCGTATGATTTTGACTTCGGCCAAGCAGTCTCGTATGATTTTGACTTTGGCCAAGCAGTCTCGTATGATTTTGACTTCGGCCAGACAGTTTCGTATGGTTTTGACTTCGGCCAAGCAGTCTCGTATGATTTTGACTTCGGCCAAGCAGTCTCGTATGATTTTGACTTCGGCCAGACAGTTTCGTATGGTTTTGACTTTGGCCAAGCAGTCTCGTATGATTTTGACTTCGGCCAAGCAGTCTCGTATGATTTTGACTTCGGCCAAGAAGTTTCGTATAAAAATGACTTCGGCCGAAACGAGCTCGTATCGTGCCTAAGTGGATTCGTATCATAGCCGAAGCGAGCTCGTTGGCCGAAGTGGAGCATGGCTGAAGTGGAGCTTGGCCGAAGTGGATCGTGGCCGAAGTGGACCATGGCCGAAGTGGACCGTGGCCGAAGTGGACCGTGGCCGAAGTGGATCGTGGCCAAAGTGGATTGTGGCCGAAGTGGCCGAAGAGAAGCGTGGCCGAAGTGGAGCGTGGCCGAAGTGGAGCGTGGCCGAAGCCGTTTTGCCGAAGTGAAGCTCCTTCGGTGCCGAAGCCGTTTGCCGAAGTGAAGCTCCTTCCGTGCCGAAGTTGAATGACGAAGTGAAGCTCCTTCCGATGTGGGCTTTTGCCGATGTGGCTTATCGCCGAAATCCCCTCCTTGCCGAAGTCTCCGTGTTTGCCTAAGTCTCCACGCTTGCCGAAGTCTCCGAGCTTGCCGAAGTCTCCGTGTTTGCCTAAGTCTCCAAGCTTGCCGAAGTCTCCGTGTTTGCCTAAGTCTCCAAGCTTGCCTAAGTCTCCGTGTTTGCCTAAGTCTCTGTGTTTGCCTAAGTGGAGCAGAGCTTTGCTGATGTGAGCCAAAGCTTGCCTAAGTGGAGACAAGGCTTGCCTAGGCGGAGACAAAGCTTGCCTAAGTGGAGACAAGGCTTGCCTGAGTGGAGACAAGGCTTGCCTAGGCGGAGACAAAGCTTGCCTAAGTGAAGACAAGGCTTGCCTAAGCAGAAATGAGGCTTGCCTGAGCAGAGACAAGGCCTGCCTAAGTGGAGCCAAGGCTTGCCTAAGTGGAGACAAGGCTTGCCTAAGCGGAGACAAAGCTTGCCTAAGTAGAGACAAGGCTTGCCTAAGCGGAGACAAAGCTTGCCTAAGTGGAGACAAAGATTGCCTAAGTCTTTCCTTTCTCCGCCGAAGTCTCCACGCCGAGGTGAGCCAAAGCTTGCCGATGTCTCCTCTTTGCCAAAGTGGAGCAGAGCTTGGTTGGAATGGCCTATCTCGTGCTCAAGCGGACTCGTACACAAATGACCTAGGCACAATTTCAGCCTTGTCTGATTCTTCGCATTTCCACACTTAGCCATTTTTCCATACTTAGCCATTTTTCCATTGATCGCAGCTGGGTGGGTTTTGACCCCAACAACCACTGTCATATCAAGAAGCTATTACAGGCGTTGAAAAAAATGAATGGAAGGAAGCCATGGATGAAGAGATGAGATCTCAGCTGAAAAGAACACATGGATTCTTGAAGACAAAACTGAATCCGAAAGGATAATCGGGTGCAGGTGGATATTTACAAGAAAGGCTGGAATTCTTGGTGTTGAGCCTCCTAGATACAAGGCCCGCTTAGTGGCCAAGGGACACTCACAGAGAGAAGGAGATGACTATCAAGAGATCTTCTCTCCGGTTGTCAAACATGTATCTATCAGGTTTCTACTCTCTATTGTGGTTCATTTTGACATGGAGCTTGAGCAGTTAGATGTTAAAACGGCTTTTCTACATGGAGATTTAGAAGAACATATCTTGATGGACCAACCAGAAGGTTATGAGATAAAAGGAACACCAGAAAAAGTCTGTCTCCTCAAGAAATCACTATACGGTCTGAAGCAATCTCCAAGACAATGGAATCAAAGACTCGATTCATTTATGATAAGTTCAGGCTATCAAAGGAGCATGTATGATCCTTGTGTATATATAAAGGAATTATCTAACTAAGCATACATCTATTTGCTCCTCTATGTAGATGATATGTTAATAGCTTCAAGAGATAAGGAAGAAATTCAGAGATTGAAGAAGCTGCTAAATCAAGAATTTGAGATGAAGGATTTGGGATCAGCAAGAAAGATACTAGGTTTGGAGATCAAGAGATACAGAGAAAAAGGAATTTTGGAGATGTCTCAAGAACAATATGTTGGAAAGGTTCTGCACACCTACAAGATGGATGAGTGCAAGGCTGTTCTAACACCGTTGGGTGCTCATTTCAAGCTAAGAGCAACTACCGAAGAGATTCTAAGAGAAGAAATGGACTACATGAAGTCTGTACCATACTCAAATGCTATTGGAAGCATTATGTACCTAATGATAGGGTCGAGACCAGACCTTGCTTACACAGTTGGTGTAATTAGCAGGTTCATGACGAGTCCTACAAAGAATCATTGGCAGGCTGTCAAGTGGGTTCTGAGGTATATGAAAGGGTCAAAGGAAGTTTGTCTTCGGTTCAGGAAGGAAGGGAAGTTTGAAATTAGAGGCCATTGTGACTCTGATTATGCCACTGATCCATATAAGAGAAGGTCTGTAACAGGTTGTGTGTTCACAGATGGAGGGAACACAATAAACTGGAAGTCTGGACTTCAAAAGGTTGTTGCTCTCTCCACTACCGAGGCAGAATACATGGCCCTAGCAGATGCAGTTAAGTAAGCAATATGGCTGAAAGGATTGGCTGAAGAGATGGGATTTAAACAAGAGTTTGTTGAGGTAATGTGTGATTCTCAAAGTGCCATTCCTCTGTCCAAGAACTCAGTTCATCACGATAGGACAAAGCACATTGATGTTAGATACATTTCATTAGAGAGAAGATAGCAGAAGGAGGGATTCGAGTTGTGAAGATTCCAACCAACTGGAATCCAGCTGATATCTTGACCAAGGTTGTACCAGTGAGCAAGCTTCATGATGCGTTGAAGCTTCTCAGAGTCTCAAGTCACTAAGAGACCACAGTTCCGAGATTGGAAATCGTAAACACTAAGGCAGAAACCAAGTGGGTTTAAAACCAAGGAGGAGTTTTGTGAGTTTGGTTTAAAACTCACTAAGTTACACAAAGACTCTAAGTGGTTTAGAGGGTTCTAAAAGGTGGAGTGTAGGGAAAAGAAGATAAGAACCTCTAGCTACATCAGAAGGTTCACTTTCCCTTATGAACAAAGATCGATGTTCATCGGTTTCTCCACACCCATACTTTCTCGTTCTCTGAAATTTCTCGTATAAGCAGAAGAAAGAAGTCGGCGCTAAAGACACAAGAAAACGACGCCTCTGAATAAGAGATTAAGCCTTTATTAAAGGATGCGAACCCGACAACTCTCGAAGGATGTGTGCACAAGTTGTCGAGTAAGTGGTCCTACTCCTCTTTCACTAATATAAGAGAGTATAATCTCTGGGAGAGAAGCGTAGGTGTGAGAATAAGCTTGTATGAGAGAGAGAAGTTGTATAAACCCTAAAGGCTCTAGTTTTGAGCGAGTGTCTTAGTGGATTTCCGAGGAGAATCTCGGCGAGACATAGGGATCCCGGTTTTGGGACTGAACTCGATAATTTGCTGTGTGTTCTTTACTTTTCAAGCTTACAATTCATACAAACGAGTGACAGAGAGAGTTGAGAGAGATTTCTATTAGATTCAAACAAAACCTTATATCTTTGTGAAGTCTAATTGTGAAATAAGTTCAATCTTTCTGGTTCTAATTCTCACAATTCTTTTATTTGCTACTACTATATTTTCTTCTCTCTTTAGAGTGTATTAGAGGGTATGTATGTGGTTTACATTCTGGTTTTGGTTAACATTGGTTAAATGGTTTATGATTTCAACTCTTGTATTTAAGAACAATTTTTCTCTCTTTTTCAATCTAATGAAGAAAATTCTCAAATATTAAAATGGTATCAGAACATAATTTTCTCTAATCCTTCATTACCTTCAATCTTCCGCAATTTTTTGATTTTCTGTTTGATTCTTCGTTTTTCACCGATTGATTGCGTCAATCGATTGTTTTGATCTTCGTCTTTCTTTTCCGATTAATAGTTTTATCTGATCGAATAATCAGTTTCTCTTCCACGAATTTTTGGTTTTCTTCATTCTATTTAATCGATTCATCAAAATCGATTGTGTTTTCTTTTCTGGCGAAGTTTGTGTTTGCTTCGATTTCTGATTGATCTCGTTTTAAGATTTCATTTTTTATTTTCTATACGTAATAGTTTTCAAATTTTCATTTAGAAAGTAAATGCACTTTGTTGGTGTAAAATGTTCAACAATCACAATTTAAGAATAGATCTTGGTTTAGGGATATGATTCGTCTTTATATGGCAATATATTAAGTGTTAGACAAAAGTACGAACAAGCAATTGGAATAAAAGAAGAAGAAATAGTTCAAAATGGTACGTTTTCTAACTTTAATGTCAAGCGTGGTACCCTCGTAGGGAAAATTGTAGAACTAGTACACTTTTTTGGAAATACCAGCGCTACCCCTTAAGACCAGCAGAGTTAACGCGGACCGGTGGCACACTGTCTACATGTTGACATTTGCAACGCAAGTAAATGTAGACTACGCTGAGTACAAGTAGAGAGAGAAAAGAGTATGCGCAGTCTCTGCTTTTACTCGCAGAAGAAAAACAAAGCGTTCTCAGTCTTTGCCGTTGGAAGCAGAGTATACGCAAGCACTATTTATATTCTACTTGTATTATGAAAAAATTTGGTATACATTGCTGTGCTTTTTTACAGTTAGGGTTTCGCAGACCAAACCACCTAATGGTAGACCAAAGCCAGACTAGTATCAGACTTTAGGATAATTCATTACAAAAAAGAGCTGAACATTGACTCCTTCCAATTAGCTTTGCACTTATGTTTCTTCATAATAAAACATAAACTCCCGACAAAAAAAAAACAAACAAACATAAACTCATAAACAGTTTTATTAGAAGTGATCAGAGTTGTAATCTTGAAGGGGTGGAAGAAACAACACAAAGGCGTCTCGTCCTCATCCATGAAGCGCTATGTGAGCGTGTTGTTAGGAAAACGGGCCGAAAGTGAGTGAGTATTGGGTTGGCCCAACCATGAAGTAGACATATCCATGTCCATTCGCTTCATCCTCAATGAACTTCACCGTGGCAAGGAAATGCATGGTTGGCGCGGGGTAGGTCAAGTAGTCCATATATCCTCCAACTCCTTCAAGTGCTTGAACCCTTCTTGTGTCCACTCCTCAAAATCGCAGGTGCCTTGAAAAGAATGGTGACTGATTCTTGTTGAAGTGCTCGTGGTTGTGAAATAATTTTAGTAATGTTCTAAAATAATTTTGAAAATACTAGCGCTACCCCTTAATGTATATCACCAACGACAGAAGACAATCACCAGTAGTGCATTAACCGGTATAAGCCGAAACCAGAAAACTCGAGAAACTCGGTGAAAACCGAGTGGGTAGGGTATGAAACGAGTGGGTATCGCAGACTGAAAACCGAGTGGGTAGGGTATTGCAGACTGACTGAATATCACCAACGGCAGACCGAAGGCAGATCGCAATCGGAGAATTCGTTTGTAGAGAGTTTTTGTTGATGTATATTTGTATATACTTCCACTTCCTTTATACATTATTTCTTTAATTTCTAACTATTGTCAAAGTACAACTTATGTTAAAAAGAAAAACTCCACAGTGAAAACCGAGTGGTTAGGGTATCGCAGACTGAATGAATGTCACTAACGGCAGAACGAATGCAGATTGATATAGGAGAATTTGTTTGTAGTGATTTTTTGTTGTTGTATGTTTGTATATACTTCCACTACCTTTATACATTATTTCATACTGGTTTCAAAGTAAAACTTATGTTAAAAGAACAACTCAGACAAAAAAAATCGTTATCATATGCTTCTTCGTGTATCTTTGTTCAACACGACACTATGTGAAACATTTCCTTGGTATTTACCATGGTTATTGATTTTTTTCCAATTCTGTGTTTTCAATATAAATAAGCTTTTAAACACTTAGATTGAAGATCACTTTGGAGTTATGACGTCTAAACAAATGTTAATCGAATTTTTTAATTCGTTTTGAGTGGTTTAGGGTTTCGCAGACTGTATGCCGATGTAGCACAGTGTTTTTGAAGAGTTTCTACTAAAAGAAAAAGGCGACGATGACTTAACTGTACGACAAAAGGGGCGCCGTCTTAATTAGGTAATATTAGTTTAAAAATATTTCCACAATATATATTCGGGCCTCAAAGCAGTTGTTTCAGGCCCATGAAGCCCAGAAAGCTTGGAAAACACAACATTGACTCTTCTTCTACTTCCCCTCGGCAACCCTAGAGCAGAGGAGCGTATCTTCAATTTTGTCGATCTCTTTCTTCATTTTCTTCATTTCTCCGATAATTCTCCGATCTCTTCATTTCTCCGATATTTTCCTTCGAATATATCATGTATATGAATGATTACGAGATGGATTTTCCTGCCATTATTTTTTCCAAAGGAAACGAGCCAGATCCAAATACCAGAATAAACTACAGTTCGAAGTTCAATCATCTTTCACTGGTGGAAGGTGTAGTGGGTGAGGAAGTGTGGGATTATGTCCGCAAGTCACCGCTAGGAGTTATTTGTAAGTTTGAGAAGTTGGGTTTCGGATGGAGTGCAAAATTTGTGCATCACCATCTTATTTGCAAACAATTGGAGTGTGAAAGCCCATTTGAGTTGTGGTTTTTGATCGCGGGGCAGCCAGCACGGTTCTCGCTCTTCGAGTTTGAAGAGATCACAGGTCTTAACTGTAATGAAATTACGCAGTTGGATGGGTTGGTATCTTCTCAAGCTAATCACCAAACCTGGAATCGCTTTCGGGGTCTTCTCAAAATAGGCCGTCCTAGCCCTTGTATTGAGGACATAGTGAAATTGTGTATGAAGCATGGTGGAGATATAAGCAAATCTTGGTCCAGGAAGATAAAATTAGGCTTAGTTACCTAGCTATTCTGTCTAACGGTCTGTTGGGTGTTGATCGGCGTACCGAAATTCCCCTTAACCTAGCTAGGTTGGTGATAGATTTGGCAACTTTCGAAGGGTATCCCTGGGGGAGGGTTGCTTACAAAGATCTTGTTGAGCAGGTTAAGTTAGTAACTAAAGAGAAGATATGGCAAGACTCTTATGTTTTGAAGGGGTTCGTGCAAGTTCTACAGGTCTGGGCGTATGCTTATGTGCCCAAAGTGGGAGAAAATTTGGGAACACCTATAGCTTTTGAAGGTACACATCTGCTAAGATACAAGGGAAAAGTTGGCAGACCCGATATGGAGAAGATCTTCTCGAGTGAAGAGGTATGTATATCTTTGGCATAGTTTGTTGAAGTAAAAATGTAGAGTTTTGGCAGAGTAAGCCACAGTGGCAGCATCTGCAAAAAGACTTTGCCACAAGTTTACATATTCCCATCGCTAGACTTCTGGCAGAGTTACGCTGACTTCTGGCTGACATTTATGTAACCATATAACTGTTTTGTAGGTGATTGTAACTACTATGTGTGACAGATCCCGGGCAGAAATCTATCCACGTTGGAAAGGTAATGACGTAATAGATGTCAAGCTTGATAATCTCATCAAATACATTCTCTCTGGCCAGCCGTTGTCGGACATCAAATGGAGCGTCTCAAAAACGCCGCCAGTCCCAGAAAACCGCACTGGAAAAAAAAGGAAAGTAGATAATGAAGGAAAGAGAGGAAAAGGAACAAAAAGGAAGGGGATTGAAGAGCGAGATGGAGAAAAAGGAAGAGGAAGCGGAAGGGAATTGAAGAAGAAGAAGAAGAAGAAGAAGAAGAAGATGACGGACGGTATGTCATGAAACCGAAGTTCTCTGTAGCTAAAATCCCATCTACTGGTTCAACAGATGTCGTCGACATCATTGAATTTGTCCTGGATAAACAGCAGACCAAGTTTGACGCAGTTGTAGCTAGAATTGAAAATGCCAGACTTGATCAGCAACGAGTAAATTTGGAACAGCAACGAACCAGCATGGAACAGCAGAATGTTTTGGGTGAAACCTTAAACAAGTTGGCACAGGTCGTTGGAAAGCTGATGGAGAGGATGACTTGTTTCGAGCAAGATACTCGCTTCTCTAACAACAACTAAAACCTGACAATCGCATGGTATGTCCAACTCAGCAATTGTTGAAATAAAAGCACTAGCATGATATGCGATATCATGCTCTATTAGATGTGGTAAAACAATAGAGGGGCATGGCATACTCTGCTTGCCTACGTTGTATCATTCATTTATGTGAGACATGTAATTGTTACGGCAGACTAATAATGGCATTCAATACTATTCATCATTGGCATCCCTTAATATCCTATACGGCAGAGTATGCCCTTAAGGTGTAAGAGGTTGAAGCTGAGTTCATGTAACAGTCATTACTTTGAAATTTTGCAGAATGACGAAGAAGAGACGACGGTGGATAACAAAGGAATGGCAAAGACAACGAAGGAGAAGGAATCAAGGTTGTTGCCTCTGGCTCCTTTTCAAATGAGAAAGTAAGAGATGGCAAAGAAAAAGTAACTGATAATGGCATCGAGGCAGAGGATGCCAAACAAGAACAAGTAGGAGATGATTCAAAAATATATTGGAGTGAAAAGGCAGAGGATGCCAAACAAGAACAAGTAGGAGATGATGCAAAAATAGATTGCAGTGAAAAGGCAGATGGCATCGAGGCAGAGGATGCCAAACAAGAACATCTTCAAGATATGTTCCATGGGGAAAAAAATACAAATGTGAAAAGGCAGAGGATGCCAAAGAAGAACATCTTCAAGATGATAGTAATGATGGAGATGGGAGTGAAAAGGAAGCGGATGCCAAAGAAGATAAAGGAGAAAATGATGCCAACGTCTGCCTTCAGGCAGAGGATGCCACTGCAGCTGATGGTGGTAAAGAAAAGGTTATATCTGATAAGGCAGCTCTTTCCAACGAAGCAACTGTCGGTGAAAAAATTGATGGGAGTGTAGAACATCTTCTTGCTGATGGTGGAGTTGGATATGCTGAAAAAGTGATGGGAGTGAAAAGGCAGAGGATGCCAAAGAAGAACATCTTCAAGATGATGGTAGAGTTGGAGATGTTGAAAAAAGTGATGGGAGTGAAAAGGCAGAGGATGCCAAAGAAGAACATCTTCAAGATGATGGTAGAGTTGGAGATGTTGAAAAAAGTGATGGGAGTGAAAAGGCAGAGGATGCCAAAGAAGAACATCTTCAAGATGATGGTAGAGTTGGAGATGTTGAAAAAATTAATGGGAGTGAAAGGCAGAGGATGCCAAAGAAGAAAAAGGAGATAATGATCCCAAAGCATGCCTTCAGGCAGAGGATGCCACTCCCGCATATGAAAGCAATGTCTGCATTAAGGATGCCGCTGCAGCAGATGAAACTAATGTATGCATTAAGGATCCCATTACGGCATTGATAACCAACGTCTGCATGGAGACAGTTGCTTCCACTGCTGAAGATGGTAAAGGCTCAGTGATTGACACTGAAATCATTGAAGAAAGAGGAAGAGGAAGAGGAAGAGGAGAAGAGGAAGAGGGAGAGGAAAAGGAAACTCCCAGCCAGTTAATATCATTGAACCATCAGTGGATTCAGTCCACCCAACTACATCTCAAATCGAAATATACGAAAGCTCCAGAAATCTTCGCCAGACCAACAAGCTAACAACAAGGAGGAGTGAAAGGTTAAGCAAATCGACTGCGCTTCCTGTTGTACCTAGCAACAACGCAAAACCATTGGCCCAGAAATCTGCTTACGAAATTGTATTTGGAGATGTTGACCAAACACTGGTGGACAAGATGAACGTATTCAGAGCCAATGAGTAAGTACACACAGCCTATAAGATCGTCTATTTTATCTTGCAGTCTAACTTGAATGTTGATTTTCTTCGACAGAACAAATATTTATCCATTTGGAGGGAAAACAACGGCCCATGAATTCTTCAACTTACTTTTGAAGCCGAGGGAATGGTTACACGATATGGTAAGTACATTCTTCCTCGTCAATAGTGGATCTGGAAAAAGTGTTTATTTCATGTTTAGCTGGCAGACCATTGTTGTTGTGTGTCTAGTAGACTCTGCTTTGGTGCCTAACATTTGTCTTTCTTTTATTATCAGCACCTTGACGCAACACTGAACTTGTATAGACTAAGGCTAAAGAGAAATCCTAGTTCTTTCAAGAGTCCGCGGATTGCTTTATTGGATGCAACATTTCAAATGCTTTGGAAGAATAGGTACGACGACTGGCGTAAGCTTGAAAGATGGCCTGGTGGTACTTACGAGAATGTACACGATATTCTTCCAGCTTATGCCGCAACAAAGTTGGCCTGGGGCAAAGACGTTGATACGTTATACTTCGTTCTACACGTGAGCTCGAATCATTGGGTTGGGACGGCCATATCATTGGTTGACCGGGTTGTCTACATATATGATTCCTTAAATACTCTAGAATCAGATATTATGGCAGCGGCGAGGCCTTTTGCTGAAATGGTTCCTGCCATAATTCATATGTGCTTTCCTCAAGACTACGATCAAGCAGCTTTTACAATCACAATTGTAAAAGGCGTTCCCAAAATGCGTCCACAAGTAGGCAATTGTGGAGTATACGCACTCAAATACATTGAGTGTCACATGTTAGGATTGCCGCTATCAGCAAGAGAACTGTGTAATGCAAAAATGATGACCTGGAAGACGAAGCTCGCTGCAGAGGTGTTGGATGAGACATCTTCGTATACCGATCAACGCATGTGTGATGAGACAATTATTGCAAGTATCTACGATCCCTACGACATTCAAATTTAATTGCATGGTTAGTAAATATATGTATATAGTAAATAGGGAGATTTATTCTAGTAAATATTACATTAACCAAACTCTGCGGCGTACAAGCAGAATTTAAGTTTTTCCTTCCTTAGTAGAAGAGAACTTATTATGCTTATTCTTCGTTTACACGCATCATAAACTACGATTATAGATTGTAAACTGAGAATACGCAGCACCTGCTCATACTCTGCATCTGCTTTGCTTACACTCAGCATAAACATGGGCAGAATAATTTCTCTTCTACTAAGGATGAAAAACATAAACTCTGCGGCGTACAAGCAGAATTTATGTTTTTCCTTCCTTAGTAGAAGAGAACTTATTCTGCTTATTCTTCGTTTTCACGCATCATAAACTACGCTTATAGAGTGTAAACCGAGAATACGCAGGACCTGCTCATACTCTGCATCTGCTTTCTTACACTCAGCATAAACATGGGCCCATAACTGTTATAAGAGTATGCGTTTGCGTTCCATTTAGTATAATAAAAATCAGCAGAGTTTCATTGAAGTTAGAATATCTAGCGTCATCACTCTTGTAATTTTAAGTGGATTTCGTCAACCACTCTTGTATTTATGAAGTGGGTCCACTCTTGTATTTCGTAACTGGGTCCACTCTTGTATTTATGACGTGGGTTATCTTCAACACTTCTTCTTTACTTCCAGAGCACATATAGCCGACTTTTAATGGAGCCATATGTAGCCTCTGTCTTCAATCCGATGAACGATAATGAATCTTCTGCGAGTTCAACAATTGTATTTGAACGATCCGGATTGAAGATTCCTTCAGTTTTACTCATGAACCATAACCCGAGATGTTTTCAGCAATCCACGGAGTTCATAACTAAGGTAAAGGTGTTGCATGTTTTTCAAGAGTTTTTCATTGTTGTTCCTTATGTATCTATAATTTATTTTATGCAGCTTAACGAGAAGTACCGGCGAGCAATCAAGACTCACGAGAAAATCTTGAAGAAAAAGGCTAAACTTCACAAGAAACAGAAGAGAATCGAGAAGATTATAAAACGGCTCGAGGCCCATCCTTCAGAATGGGAACAGCTTGGATTTGACAAAATATCCACTATCCCAGAAATTATCCGCCAGGTATTTCACAATGATCAAGACGAATAAGAACATCTACCAGTTTTTGCTCGAATTTTTTTGTAATAAATTTAGAAAAGGAATATGAAGAATCATCCCATTTTCCAGCATTGAAGTTGATATTTATTATAAATGCAGAGAAGTAGCAGTACGAAATGCAGAATCTGCAGAAACATACATGGTACGTATATAAACATAAGTTCAAAATCTGCCTAAAATATGCTCCAAACCTAGGTCATCTGCTTCGCATACTTTTTCGGTACTCTGCTTCTATATCCAAGTCTATTTGTACGCTGCACCAAAATTTCCCCGTAGTTTGCATCCAAAACAAGATGTAGGTTACTCTGCACCAACCGTAGTTTGCATCCAAAACGAGATGTAGTTTGAAAGTTTAGAATACACACAGAAACACAAATTGAAGAAAAGAGTACAAACAACAAATCCAAGAAAAGATAAACAACATCAAATAAACTAAATGTTGTTGAAATTTTAAGAAAAGTAAAATAATTAGGATCAATTCGTAAATTTTAAAAATATGGATAACAAGAGTTCTACATAACTTTAGTCCTCCATAAACGAAAGATCAAGTTTTAACCAATCAATATGAGGAACTGTAATTCCTCTCAGCTCCTCCTCAGCAATCATTTATTTCTCTGCTAACTGTTGTCGCCTAGCATCCATGACCACTTGTTCTTCATGCATCATCTTCTCCAACATAGAGCGTTTACCGGCTATTCTTTCCAACTTGAGTTTAACGCGGTGAGCTTTGTCCTTCGCTCTCATATGAGATCGCACCAGCAGAAGAATTGCCCTCAGGCGATCCTTTCCTTCCTTTTCCGCCTCCATAACTTCATCATTCCGCTTCTCTTCTGCTTCCAACTCCAGGTCTGACATTGGTGCTTTTCTTTTCTTCGAATGATCTGCGGCCATGATGTCTTGAATATGTGCCTGTAAAAGAGTAAAATGTAGAGAATGTGCCTATTAAAAATAGGAATCAACTGCGCAGACTTAAAAAAAGATTGAGTAGAAGAGAAGCCGCAAGTTATTTTGAGGGTTCTTCTTTCTTTTATAGACGAGAGGGATAAAGCAAAACCACGTACGTCAGTTTTTTCGCTTAGCTGTCATTTCAACAGTCCACCTTCCCATCATTTCAGCGGTCCACCTTCCCATCATTTAACCCGTTATTTCGTAGAGTATATGCAGAGAAGGTGCCTAAGCAGAGTACTATTAAATTTATTGCAGAATATAAACAGAGTAGTCGCAATCACTGCCATTCCTTATTTAACATATTCTATCATGTATGATCGACACGTGGCGTATGACGTATTGTAGTAGAACAATTAATAATGTACCTTGTTTCTCGTGTTCAATAATGCGATAATCAACACGTGGCCCTTCGAATGGCGCAACATCATCTCAGAGGCGTCCAGTAATAGTTGCAGAGTATGACTAATTAGGGCTTCCATACCGATACGATTTCCCTTCAACGAGTATAAAAGATCTCTTCTTTATTTGGGTGTACAAACAAAGATAATTTATCCTTTCCTCCCATCAGTCTCAAACAAACAAAACAAAGATAATCCAAAAGCTACCAGAACACAAGCATATCTTTTATTCTTCTTTTCTACCCATCAGTCTCACCAATCTTCTTTGAATCCGATGTCTGCCTTTTCCTCATCTTCTTCTTCCTCTGGCAGGAGCGAACCCAACAGTGTTCATCCTGTTCTGCCTTGGAATTTGGATTGGTTCAAATATCCAGAGGTTCAAGACATGCCCGGGATTCCTCCGGTAGGCTATATCACCGTCTATTGGTCTTCCTTTCGGGCAGGTTTCCGCCATCGCCTGTCTTTTTTGATGATGGAGTTTTGTAAAGAACTTTGGATTGCACCCAGCCAGCTTAATGCCCGCTCATGGGGGTTGATAAACGCCCTCCAAATACTGTCGGACTTATCTGGAATCACTGTTTCGAGTGCTATGATTTTTTGGGCTTTTGAGGTTAGGAGTATAGACCCCTGGTCTAATAGATATGAACTTGTTCTTCGTGACGGTAGCAGATCTCCAGTTGAACTTCTCCTCCAAATTGAGGGTGGTGATGATGACAAGATTCGCTACTTCTTTGTTCGTCATTCCGGTCCTGACGGACTTCCCCGCTTGTGGTCTGATTCAGGTAATTTCCCTCTTACAAAAAGTTATTAGACTTTCGCGAATTGATCAAGCTAACTCTTTTAACATGAGTTTTCTCTCTGTTGCGCTTCATTAGTAATAACAACGCAGAACCATCGCACATATCCCGATTTTCCTAATGCCCTTTTTTTTATTCCACTCCCTTACCGGCGCTCTGAGTTTCTTCTCTCCGACGCCGCAGTTGACGGGAGTTCTCTTCGGACGGATATCGATGAATCAGAGGTCCGTCCAGGTAGCCTGGATCGCCTTAGGCTTACTTGGAAAAATGTGTATCCGTCTCGCATCACTAATGTTCATTGTCCTCGTTGCGAGGAGTTGGAGTTGGAGGGAGAAGCCCTACGTGCTAAATATGTGGTTTGGAGACTCGTCTTCGGAATGTGGAGAGGGCTGTGGATTCGGTTAGGGTTGTGGCAACAACTTTGACCCAGCAGTCAAGGTTCTTGGATCGTATTAGTCGCGAGTTTGGATCGGCCGACATTGGCTGCGATGTTGCTGGGAGTTCTAGAGGGATGAAGTGCGACCGTTCCCCGGACACTTCGTAGAATATCACCTCTTTTTATCTATTTAATTTTGTAATTGTAAGTTTCCAAACGGTTGTTAATGTTATGGTATATTCAGTTATTATTTATCTCTTAGTTATCGAATATGCCACTGCTATTCAAGCAAAATGCTATGATCTGCGTAAAATGTGTCGTAATCTGCTTTAAATCACATACGTCTAATACAGTTGTTGCAGAGAAGCCGCATAAAATTTGTATTCTATAATAAGTTAAATTCTATCATATTTGCATAACATTTGCAGTGAACATGCAAATAAGGCAAAGTTAAAAGACAGATGTGCAAGGCAAAGAAACAACCCAAGGAAAAGATAAGCAAAACTGATTGGCTGTCACATTGATGTTTCTGGTCTAGTAACCATCAGTTTGCCATTGATCTGCCGTTGGTTTGCTATGTTCTGTTGGAGCATTTTAAAGCTTCAGCAGACTTCTGGCAGAGTAAAACTTCAGCAGACTCCTAGCAGAGTTTAAAACTAGGTTCCTAGAGAATATTCAACAAAACTTCTCCATATTAGTTAATTGTCTATATAAGTGTAGTCTCGTGTAAAGGAAAAGATATACAGAAATATAAGAATTATTCAGATACTCTCTTTTCACTCTCTCTCTCTCTATACTCTATGATCTTCATAATTTATTCTCTAAATTCCTACATATTTATGTGCTGATAATCTTGTAAATGCCTTCATGACTAAATAATGATGATGTGGCGAGAAATGCCAAATGGATAGAGATGTAATTAACACTACACATATATGTTGTCCTTTGATTCTTCTGTTATATAACAAATGCGTGCTTTTTATCGTTTATTTTCGGCAGTACCATTAGGATCAGTTCTATATATGGGTATGAGCCCGTATTTGCCACGAGATTGATAATGTTTAAAAATTCAAAGATATTTGAATTTTCAATTTTCCCCCTAAACGCGCTTGATGCACAGTCTCTAAAGAAAAACCGTAGAATCCAAATAGACTTTTCCCAGCCTCTTCTGTGAGTAAAAGCAAACTCACCACATAAATCTGCAGTTTATGCAGCATATTTTTACTGCAAGTTATATCAAATATAACATCTACTTCAACTCAACTTTGATACTAGATGCTACCAGTCGGACCCATCATTTTATTAATTTCTTCTTCCTCAGCTGATAGAGCGTCCAGCAAAATGGGCCCCAGAAAATAATACGCAGATTAAAATAGAGGTATGCGATTATCGACACGTCGTAGGCAGAGTAAGAGCATTGTATTAAGTTTGCTCGTACTCTACTATTTTGAAGTTTGAATATTATACTATAATTTTCTACTAATTATCTCCAATGACCAATTCAATAAGTTTATTGGGTTGCTGCTAAAACGTTATTTATAAAAATAGTTCTACGTCGAATCAAAAGTAATTGTCGTACCAATTAAAGAAGTCCACTCTTCCTCTGCTATGGTGTCCATCAATATGGGCCCCATAATAAAGAATCGTAGAAACTAGCAAATAAGGCCCCTTCAGCAATGCCTTGTTTCTCGTGTTGCATTTGAGATTATCGACACGTCGCGCTTCGCAACCCGCACTTGCCATTGGTGGCTGCAGAGTATGCCCGTATGAGAGTGCATGATGTGATGTGAGTTGATATTGCTTTGACTCTTAACATTTTTAATGGAACCGTGAAAAGTAAGTTTCATGTTTACTAAATATTCTTAATTTATTATATACGTAATGATTACGTATTCACAATCGTAAATGTTTTTGAGACAATAAAAATAATATTGGTTTTTGGGAAGTTTAATATAAGGTTAGGATAAATGCAGAGACAAAGCAGTACTAGGCGTAGAGAATTCGCAGCATCTGTTTGTACTCTGCAGTAGGGAAGTTTGTTTTACCAATTAAATGCAGAGTACGTAAATGCATGACACTGCGCATTCTAACAATTACGGTAATGCCTTGTTTCTCGTATTGCATCATGCGATTATCGACACGTGGCGCTTCGCGAACCACACTTGTGATGTGATATTGCTTTTACTCTTAACATTTTTTGGAACCGTAAAAAGTAAGTTTTGGTTATTTACCGTTCTTCAATCCAATCGTTTCTTCAAAAGAATCAAAACTTCTCAGGCTCCAACACTTTTCTCCAAACATTTCAGGCTCAAAACTTTTCTTCCAAACTTTTCTCTAAAACTTTCAGTCTAAAATAATGGCTCATTTAGATATGGTTTTAGACTTGTCACTCATGAAGAATGGTGGAAGAATCTTGGTTCAAGTCGTAAGAGAATTTGGAGAGCACTATCCACGCTTTCAACCTGAAAGACACTTGCTTCTCGCTGATTATCACGCTGTAAGAAATGCATGCTTTGATGTCCTTATGTTGTCTCTTAGGAATACATGATTTTGTTTCATTTTTAGAGGAATAGATACAATCTTTGGTTTTATGGTTTAGGGTGTTCGGATCTCTGCAACCATTCGAAATCATCTGTTGTCAAAGTTCAAAGACGTGGCTGAAGAGGAATGGTATTTGATTAGGGATTTTGAAGTGACGACGAGGCCGGGTCAGTGGAAACTAACACACCATGAGTTCCATATCTTCTTCCATGAAGAATCGATCATTAAAAGATAGCACGAATCTGTGGGAACCATATGGTGTCGTTATCTCCATTTCGCAGAGTTCTAAATGGCTCATTGCAGAAGAAGATTAGTGTTGGTAAGTATTGATGGAATATTAGTTGTTTGATTTTCCATTTCACGTCAGATCAAATAATCTATATTGATGTTGCTCTATAACACAGTTGATTTGCTTGGTGCTATTGTGAAAGTCAACCTGCTAATTTCTGGGCAGTTTTTTTTCACTCATATATAACTATCAAATTCCTTTAAATTAGAAATTTATCAAGGCTTCACAGATGACGTTTACGTTGTCCCTGGTCACAAAGTTCTACACTTCACATTGAGGAATTTCAGGTAAGTTAATTATGTTTATAGTTTAGGATGTCTTTTGAGAACGAAGTACTATAAATTCGTCTTTGTGAGCTGCAGCGGCGATGATATCAACTGTATTGCGAAGGGAACATTTGCTGATGAATTTGAGTACTTCTGGCAACTTCAGCCAATTGGGAAGGTCATATTCTGCGTGCTATGAAATTGGAATATGGATTATTTTGGAGGTAGTGTTACTTCATTCAACAATAGAGAACTATTACAACATATATGACTAGGTGACTCTTTGGCATTGTAGGTGAGATATGTGTCTCGGCTCTCTACCCATTCTCTGAACTCCTCATAAATCTAGCAATTCCTGCCGTTGAAGAAGCAATCCAACAACTAAGGGTTGTTAAGACCGGTGGTTTCTCAATGGTTGAAGATGCATACATTGATGACCCTATTCGTCGTAACAATACCACCTAGAATAAACCTCGTCAACTGTGTTGTTTAATGTTATTGCACTCGATCTTTTGTGACTCGGAGTAACACTTATGTATGTCTCGTTATAATAGTTCAGTAATTTATGTATACTTTATTTTGTTTTGTTAGACCTTTGTGGATGAAAAAAAGTTGAAAAGATGCAGTTTATGCGCAGTGTAAGCGATGTAGATGCAGCCTAAATGCAGAGTCCGCCCATCATCTGCTTTCAGATGTAGAGTACAAGCAGATACTGCGCCTTCGCTCAAAATAACCGAATTGATCCGCGAGTTCAAAATGAAACACTTATAGCAAACCAGTCTTCAGAAGATACTAAAGCAAACATAGAAAAGATACTAAAGAACACACATGTGAGACAGCTCCTTTCTTTGCCTCCACCACCTCACTCTGATCCCATGGCATACTTCTCCGTCCAGTTTCGCGCAGTTGACTCGAACCTGGATTTGTCAGTCTTGTAAATATGGGCTACCTTCGGCAGAAAAGGATCATCTAAAGAACACACATGTTTGGCTGAAGTATTTTTTTCGACAAAACTCTGTTAAATCTGAAAAAAATTCCAAACCTGGCACACGGTTAAAGCAGAGACCATTTTTCCCTCAAGATTCATAGTCAATCGCTCATTTTGCGTTGATGTTTGGGTGGTAAATATTTGTTTTGAAAGCCACCTGCATGCAAAGAGAAAGAGAATATCAATTAAAAGCAAGATGATCAAGAGTGAAGTTTCATCCTGCAATAAATAACAATTAACTGAAAAAGCAAAAAGCAAACCTTTGGCGCCTTTATCGGATAATCCGGAGGAAATTGGATGGTAAGCAAGAAAATCCCTCCGGCATAGGGACTGTTGAAGGGTCCATTGATAGCTGCTTCCCATTCGTAAACACAATCACCAACGGGATCTAAAACATATAAGACTCAACTCAGACATTTAATCTAAATAATACTACATCCGTAAAGTTCATATTATCATCTGTAAATAATACTACCTCTAACTGCATAAAAGACTTGGGAGTTCTAGATTTTATACCTGCCCTGATGAACTGTGTAGGAACATCCTTCTGGATCCGCTTAAGTTCCATTTTAATTCGCCTTACACTATAACCCATGGTCACAAACTTGGTAAGAGAGACGAAGATGATGAATGTTGTGTCTTTGGTAAACAAATAGATGTAGAGACAAACAGACACGACTTTCTCCTATATGAACACGAAGCGTTACTCTAGGGTTTTGGCAGACTAGGAAATGTGTTTTCAACTACTGCAATAAAAACATGTTCATTGATGTATACTTTTTATTCTTATGGGTGTTCGCGCCATTTATTGCGCGGCAAATTTACGCGCTTTCTCTGCCATTTCTTATTAAATTGAGTTGTGTTTTCCAAGGCAGAGTATCTTAAATTGAGTTTTATTTTCCAAGACAATTTAAAGGAAGATCGACCCCTTTCATTTCTTTTCTTATCTATAAAAATAGTAGATTGTTTACGAACAGAGTGCCTGTTAATTATTTTCAAAATCCAAATACCGCATCACATCGTAGGTTAACATGCAAATACCAGAGCTCCCTTCGGACATTATCTCTGTCATTGCATGAAAACTTGGCCGCCTCACCTTGTGGAGAGTCGGACACATCCTCCGAATAGGGCGGATCGGTAGAGATGTAGTGTACAGTGATGAAGTCCTCAAGGAACTTAGTCTCGACGATCTATGTGAGGACACATATAAAATTCTCCTAGATGGGGCGAATCACAACTTTTTGTAAGATGCTTAAACGCCGGAAACCCAACTGCTATTTATTATGAGGCTACAAGACTCGTGATCGCAGAACAAGACATCAGCGCAGCCATGGAGCTTTTGGAACGGCTTGTCCCTTTCAGTGCTAACGCAACTTATCTCTGTGGAATGTTGTGTGTATGTGCTGGACGTACGAAAAGGGCTGCACAACATCTCAAATTATGTGTCGACGTACACGCTAAAGGTGATTTTGATAAACTCACCAGGCTTGGGGATGAGGTTCTGGATGCGGTTGTAGTTTTCTATCCACCCATGAACCATTCTTTTGCATCAACGTGGCAATACCCTGACTATCCAGATTTGCCTTTTCCAAATAGTGCCACTGAGCACGAATATCAACCTGGATGCGAAAACCGCTGCCTGTATTAGTTCGCAAGATAGCTTTGCCGCATTACATAGGAGATTTGAACTATTTCTTCTAATTATATTTGTTTCTGTGTTTATAAATCCTTGAAAAGTTATGATTCCGTAATTCAAGATGTGGATTTTAATTGAATAACATGTTTTACCCTCGGATTTGTTGAGCATATATATTGTTTGAATGAAAATAAAAGTAAAATCTATAGTAGAGCACAGGAAGATTAATAGCAGATTACTGGATGATTCATGCAGATATTAGACGCAGACTTCGCGATACTTGATGCAGATGCAGACTCTGCGATAACTGATGCAGACTCTGCGATACCAGATGCACACTCTACGATACCGACTATTTTATGATACCCACATCAAACTAAAGACTAACATAAAACAACGGAGCACCATAAATAAGGACAAATAAATAAAGTTATAAACCAAGATTTGTTTCCTTGTTTAAATAAACTTGAAGCCAGAGTGAAGCCAGAGTAAAGCCAAAGTGAAGACAGAGTGAAGCTAGAGTCAAGAAAATGGGCATGTTTTTCGATTGTGTCCTGCATTATGGCATTTTGAGCACCTGTGATAAATTTTTGGGCTACTCTGGAAAAGACTCTTTTTCATCTGTGGGGGTGGAGTACTCTGCGAAAGTCTGGCTTTCTTATTTGGTGTTTGAGTAGTCGGATACGAGATCGTTTCCTTCGCACCTTTGGGGATGGAGTAGTGGGTGAAATATTATCGTTGAATGGAGTTCTCTGCTTCGTTTTCTTCGTAACGGATGGAGTCCTCTGCTTTGTTTGATTCATTGTCGATTGAGTCCTCTGCTTCGTTTTTTGCTTTGTGGATGGAGTACTCTGCGAAGGTTCTGTTTTTTTCTTTTTCCATTGATTACGCTTGAACCGCTTAGCCTTTTCAATAGTAGAAAGGTATCTCTTTGCCTTCGGTCTACCGGAAGGTACTTTTATGACTGGTGGCAGACATTGTTCTCTAATTACGTGTGGTGGTAGAATCAAATCTTCGTCTACAGGTTTTATAGGTTTTGAGTACGTTGAATTCAAGTAGCCCTTTGTGAAATGATCATCCACCAGGGTAGCTTCATCAGTTTTCCGACTTAATGCTGCTTTAATCGCGTGCTCGCAGAGAATCTTCTCGACATCATATTGTTTACAAGTACAAAGTCTCTGCAACCATAATTTTTAAAAAGGAATCAAACTCAGAGCAGATAAACAAGGCAAACGTTTCCTAAGACTGGCAGACTTGCTCAGGATACGTTTCCTGAAACTGGCAGTGATAAATAGTAAAAAAGAACTTACATACCTTCTGTAGATCAGCCACACAATCATAATCTCCACTTGTAACATGGCGACAATTTGAATCAGTATGATGAATATTTAAAATTTCCAAGCTACCGTGTCTTTCATACAGTAACTTTTCAACGTTTGGGGGGAAATTTGTTTTTAATGAGGCAGCTTTGTCTCGCCTTTCCATAAACCACCTTGACAACAACTTTCTAATACCCTCCATGAAATGTTTAACAGGAAATGATCTGTCTTCCTTAAGCGCGGCATTAATGGATTCTGCAATGTTGCTCGTCATTATACCAAATCTATCTCCTGGAAAATATGCACAAGCCCATAATCGAAATTCCGCCTCTTCCAAGTAAACTGCTAATTCACTATTCTGACGACGAATCACACCAAACAATTTTTCAAAATCTACCAGTCGATATGCATGTGCAGCACGACACACCAAACTGAGCATTGCGTTCTTTTTGAACTTTAAGATGAGGTTATTTTTGAGGTGATAGTAACATACTCCCCTATCAGCTGCGGGGAAAACCTTCTGAATGGCCTTTGTGATTGATGGATGACGGTCAGAAATAATGGCCAAATTTTTATCATCAAGTATCACACCACGCAAATGTGTAAAAAACCATTCCCATGAAGCATCATTCTCTGAGTCTACAATCCCAAAAGCTATAGGAAATATACTCGAATCTGCATCTTGACCTGCAGCTACCAGCATAACACCTCTGTTCTTTCCAGTTAGATGTGCTCCATCTACCACAACAACCCTCCTCAAGAACTCAAATCCTTTGATGGAAGCACCAAAAGCAATGAACAAATACTTAAACCTTTGTTGAGTATCACGTTCAAGCTTTGTAATCGTACCTGGATTGGCCTGCTCTATTTTGTATAGATAGAAAGGTAAGTCTTGGTAACCCCTCTCAAAAGTGCCTATGACCAGCTCTCGTGCATATGCCAACGCTTTATGCGCCTTCGTATAGTCTATGTCAAGACAATGTAGTGACTTAATACAGTTCATTACATGCTTAGACGTGATTCCTTTAAGATCATTACCACCACTAAACCTATCAACATACATCTTTCCAATAAATTTTGCATTAGCCTGTCATTGACGAGAATACCTACAGACAGCAGAGCATGTATGAGCTTCTTTATATATCCGAAAGAGAAATTCTGGAGATTCAGATGAAACTGACAGAGTCGATGCACGAATCCTCCAAGAACAATTAGGAACAAAATATTTCGCGATAAATAGTTTCTTCCTCGACGTGGCGATTTTGAAATCAAACTTCTCGATGACTGCAATCTTACGTAATTGCATAATTAATGCTTCCCTGTCATCAAATATTTCGCCAACCTTAATGGATCCAGATTTCTTCATTGGTAATGGCTTTGAAGGCGTCTCATCGAATATGTCGCAGAATAAAGGCGGCATCTGCTGTTTCTTCGCATACTATCAGCAGTCTCTGCTGTTGTTCGGTGGTGGCATCATATGCTCGTCTTTAACATTACCAACATCATCAAAATCCACACCACCATCCTCTTTAACATCACAAGCTTCATCTTTACCCGCAGCTTCCGCTTTAATTCCATCGTTTCTTTTCCATGACACGCAAAGCCGGATAATCTCTTTTTCCGCCATTGTGATAAAGTTTCCAAGTTGCCTATCGTTATTCAAGAAGATAGGAGGTGTGTCGCTAGGCATTTTCTCCATGATATGTGTAGGCAACTTATAAGAAATCTCGACTGCATTCATCTGCGTTTCCAAGTTGTAATCTTCACAAAGAATGCGGAGAAATTCCTCATACTTGATTTGGTCTTCAACCGCAAACAACTTGCTTCCTTTGCTTGAATCAACGTCGAAATCCCAACCCATTTTTATCTTCCATTGTCCAAAAACAGTTAACAAATGCAACATTATCTGCAAAAAAAAGAATGTTCAAAAGATCTGCAACACACTATCTTAGAAGATTTTTCGCAGAGCTCTACACTTTGGCAGGGTCTTTTAGAAATAGCTCTGCCAAAGACGTACTAGAGCTCTAGACGCAGTTTAGAAGATGGTGGTTTAGATAACTAGTGTAATGTTTTGAAGTGTTACATGTGTTCGTTCTTCCCGAAAATATGCTCGCCTTCAACCCCTAGAATATCTTTAGATGTAAACGAAGATCGTCTTTCCGAAGAATGTACGTACTTTCGTTCAAAATCGAAGTCTGTAAACAATCTTATACTCGGATTTCGCTTCCGTCTCTTTGAAAATATGAAATCTCCTTTTGAGGGTGAAATCGAAATAGTAGATCTAGGTTAAAGGTGGAGAGGTTGAAAAGGTTTATAGCAAACTCAAAAAAGTAAGAAGTAATGGCATTCTTGTTATTATTGTGAAAAGAGAGGAGTACTTCAAAATCCGACCATTTATACAATTTAGTTACGTTGCAAATGTCAAGCCATGCCCTGCGAACAGTATGCTACAGTCTGTCGAGCAATATCTGCCTTATGTCTACAAAAAAGCACACACAACATCTGCCTTAAGTCTACGAAAAAGGCACACACAATATCTGCCTTAAGGCTACCACAACTGACACACTATATCTGCCTTAAGGCTACACAGTTAGCAGAGGTTAAGAAGAGTCTATCCAGCCTTAGCCTTAAGGCTACACAATCGACACACTATATATGCCTTAAGACTACAGAATTAGCTGAGTTTAAACAGAGTCTGTCCAGCTTTAGCCTTAAGGCTACACAATTCACACACTATATCTGCCTTAAGGCTACATAATTAGCAGAGTTTAAGCAGAGTTTGTCCAGCCTTAGCCTTAAAACTACACAATTCACGAAGACTCTGCCAAGCGTAAGGGTATTTTAGACATTTTCAAAAAAGTGTACTAATTCTACAATTTTCCCTACGAAGGTACCCAGCTTGACATTAAAGTTAGAAAACGCACCATATCAGCAACTGTCCCATAAAAAATGTGTTTAGAGAAATTGAATTCAGTCCGGAGTGAATATAATGTGAATAAAGTACAAGGAAGTGAGCTCGAAGACAAAGAATCATAATGTTTAAGTGCTAAGTGTGTAGATGCCCTCTTTATTTTGTCTCCTCGCCTCTCTTTATACCTCAAATTCATCATTTACTCCATGATTGACTGTTTTGATTTGCTATTAATCTACCTTGATATTCTCATTCAATTCTTACGATTTGACCGTTTCTCCTCCATTGTGACTTTCTCTCTCGTCCACCTATGTGTTATCTGATGGCCCTGTTATGGGCTTGCATTCTCTATCGACAAGTTACTATTTGACATGCATCCGACTTACAAATGAATTGTGCCCAATATCAACTGCTCGGGCCCAACACCAATTAGCCCCCAGTTTCTCAAGTAAATATATTTTACTTGGGATCCTTCCCATAACCATTCTAACTTCTCCATTGCCTTAACTTCTTTATTGCTCTTTTCTACCAAAAGAGGTAGTTTTCTTATATATGTAGGTTTTAAAGTCTTAATAGGTTAAATCATCAAAAAGTATGCAAAAAGGATCAAAAGGAGTGTTAATTATGCTACATATATCCACTCAAGTCAAAGGAACCAACCCAAGTCACTATATCTTCAAGACAATGCAAATTCTCAAGTTGGACAGAACAGATGTACCAGAGGTTTACCAACGGACGGAGGATCAAATAAACTTCCAATTGGATAAAACGTGGTGAAAAGATAGAAATTTGAGTTAGCTTTCCAATGGAGTTGGAATCAAGTCATTTGGAGTTGTGGATAGAGAGTTGCACCCAATTTACCAAAGACAGGTCATTCTGCCTCGAAGCTGAAGCAAGCGCAAGATGAGGCCAATACCGGTCGCGACCGTGGACCGGTACTCCAGGCAGATATTAGCACTCTAGAAGACCCTGATGAAGACTCCAGTAACTTTGTTTCTTGTTAAATATGGATCTCTTTGTCAATTACCGTGCCATGAAGAGACACCGCCAATATGTTCCTCCTAAACAGTTGGCAAGCGAGGTAGCTGGACCATATAGTTAAGTGACCCTGCAGATTTCTACATCGCTTCCTCTTCCGCCAGAAATGCAACCTATTAAGATCGTTTCGGTGAATTTTGTTCCTCCGCCTAATGCCGTGGAGAAATCATCCAATGCATAAGAAACCTAGCCATCATTCCGGCTGCCCCTTTGGTGGGTAATACAGAATAGGGGAAGGCAACCATTCCTTCTAAGAAGCATCGATATGGCCTTGCTTCAGACGTTAGGGTTCCTCCGAGGCCATAAAGGAGATTGAATCCTCTGAGCTGAGTTGCCTCCTCGGATGAAAGAACTAAGGTATATGTGGGAATTTAGATAAATTTCCAGCCTTCATATCTTGAAGAATTCGACCATCTAGTTAAGTGACCCCGCAGATTTCTGCATCGCTTCCACTTCCACCAAAAATGCAGCCTATTGAGGCCGTTCCGGTGAGTTTTGTCCCTCTGCCTAATGTCTGATGGTGATTCAGGTTTTACTCTAAGACTAACAATGTAAAGCTGCAAGTGCACATCGAATCAATTTTAGTACTTGAGGAATCAATCCCACAGAGTCTTTGAATGCACAATAGAAATAAGAAATAAGAATTAACCTAAGTGAAAGCAGATTTTTATAGGGTTTTAAATGCAAGTAAATAAAAGTTGTAACATTAAATCGATGTAAACAATAAGAGGAAATCGTTGGATTTTTATAGATTTCTCAAGGATTCACAGTTTGAATTATTCAGGATTAACTCCTAGAGGCAGGCAAATGACATCGTTTTTCTTTCATCCTAGAACTCGAATCACTATTATAAGATTAACCCACTCTCGTGGCGATAACCATCATGTCTAAACTATCATACTAATCAAATTTCGCAGTCAATAACATAGATAAACATGCAATTATTATCAAGTTCAATTGTTCATCCAACTCAGTAACTCAACTCTCACAGGTTAAAACGCTAGACCCATCAAACATCAAATCAAAACAATAACTCAAGTGATGTGCAAGCCGAAATCGTTCTATAATCAATTCCTAGATGATCAATAAAAGAATATGCAATAAGATCAGATCTACATGAGGGAATACTCTGACTTATCAAGAGCGCCACTCTAATTGTTAAACCATATCTATCGAACCATGAAATTCCCCTTGAAAATCCCTTATTCCCAACAATAATACTACTCAGACGTGATTATACAAACCAAAGCAAAAGCAGTAGAAAACATATTCATTAATAGAAAAGGGTTCATAAAACTTCTCCGTAAAGGTACAAGAGGTGAGATCTTCTCCCTTATCAAATAAAATAGAAGAAAATTAAAAGACTTTGGTGATGAAGAGAAATTTATCAATCTTCAAAATAATGATGAAGACTTGGTATTTTTGTGGCTGATGTAGAGTATATATAGGGTAGGGGAGAATCTAGGTTATTCCTTTAGGGATTAGGAAATAAAATAAATCTTTTTCTTTTCTTTTTTCAGGGACATCGATCAATCGATCGCATAGAACCGATCGATCGACCGCCTAGCAAAACTCGATCTTCAGCCAAAACTGCGGAGGTGCGATCGATCAATCGTAGGGGTTGATCGATCGATCGTGCTTCATGCTCTGGGCTTGCTTCTCCTTGAACCTTTATCGATCAGTCTTCAGTAAATCGATCATATCTTGAGATCGCACTGTTGGATTTTCATGATCTAATATGTAAATCGAAGCTCACACACCCATCTATCTTGTGGTGCAATTTGAGCTTGATCCACTGGTGAGAAGATCTCCATATGATGCTAAATATTTGATACTAAAGAACTGTCATAACTTCAAATTGCTTGTTTTGCATCCCTTTTAGTCTAATTTTCTCCAGTTTCCTATAAAGACTCTAAGATCCACAAAAACATTAAAAGCAGCCATAAAATACCAAAACCAACTAATTTCTTCATTAAAAACCTATTAAAAACATAGTAAAATCTAAGGTATATCAATGTCGTGGAGGAATCAACCTATGCATCCGAAACCCTACCCATCGTTCCGGCTGCCCTTTTGGTGGGTAATACAGAAGAGGGATAGGCAAAAGTTCCTTCTTGGAAGCGTCGATCTAGCCTTCCTTTGAAGGTTAGGGTTCCTCCGAGGTCAGAAAGGAGATTGAACCCTCTGAGATGAGTTGCCTCCTCGGATGAAAGAACAAAGGTATATGTGGTACTTAAGATACAATTCTAATCTTCCTATCTTGAAGAATTCAACTGCCATCGCTGCCTTTCTAAAGCATTATTGGGAACCTGGAGCGAAGATCCCTCCCTTGGATCTCTTCTCTGACAAGGTGATTAGCTCAGAGTTTTAATCCCTAAATATTTCGGCAAGTGCACAGCAAACGCAGTAGTTCTTAGGGTTCCAATCCACTGAAAACTGAAAGGTTACGCTATCGATTTTTTAGAGAAAAGTTAAGGTATAACTAAATAGGGAGAAGTTGTAAATACTGATAAGAAAATCAATAAACTAAGCGTTGGGTGTCAGGAAATTCTTTGGGGTTCATGGATTGAATTATTCCGGTGTAAGGCAGGTAAATTTAGCGGAGTATTCCAAATTCAATCACTGGTATCATAATCAACCTACTCCCGTAGCGATGGCTAACTATGTCTAAACAACCTAAATTACTTAACTCTCGTAGGCAAATAAGTAGTTAAACAAGCAATACTTCAGATCATGATTCAATATATTAACTCCATAACTCAACTCTCACATGTTATGATGCTAAGCTCATCTAACGCTAGATCAAATTGATTAATCGAGTGGTGTACAAGCAGTAATCAATCTAAAATCAGTCTCAAGGCTGTTAATCAAGTAACATGCAATAAGCATAAGCATAGATGAATAACTCTTTTCCTAAAACCTAATCAATTCCTATTTATCAAGCCATGAAATCCCATTTAAAACCCTTAAATCGAACAAAAGAACTACTCGATCATGATTAAAGAAACCATAACAGTAGTAAGATAAAGAAATTTCATAAATAAAAAGGGTTTAGAAAGCTTATCTCTGCAGATACAATTATAGGAAATCGTCTCCCTTTGTGATGGAGTTTGAGCGTGGACTCTCCCTCAAAATAAAAGTGTATATATGGTGATGGTTGTTGGGGTGATGATGAATTTCGTGGCTGTTCTTGTGCTTTTATAAAGGTCTAGTTCGGCTAGCGCATATCCAAAAAGATTTAGGAAGATTTCCGATCAAGACGAATTTCCTAATTTTTTGTAGACACCTAACCGATCGATTAGTTTTGTATTCTAACCGATCGGTTATGTATTTTTATTATTCTAATAGTTTTGTATTCTAATATTTTTCGTAGAAACCTAATCGATTAATTAGTTTTGTATTCGGAGTAAAGCATGGTATGTTCGCTCATCGATTACGTCTAGTGTGTCTTCTAATATCTCATTGTTAACCTCTTTTTTATCTGGGGATACTTCACATCCCATGCTAGACATTGATGCCTCTGCGGGTAATATTGCCTTGATGCGATAAACTAAAGAGAAAGGTATCTCGTTGGTTGCCCGATGCGAGGTGGTTCGACATGATTTCACTAACCCATCCACCCTTAAATTCATCCAACCTCTTCTTTAGGTTATTCAAAATTGTTTTGTTCGCGGCTTCAACGTGTCTATTCCCCATAAGATATCGTGGAGTTGATGTACTTAAAATGAATTTTACACTATTCATAAAATTCCTCAAATTTTTTCGAAATGAATTGCGAACAATTACCAGTCACAATTTTGTATGGTATGCCATGCTGGCATATGATATTTTGCCAAATAAATTTCTACACCATTCCGGCATTAATTTTCTCGTAGACCTTGGCCTGGATCCACTTCGAGAAGTAATCGGTGAGGACGAGTAGAAGTTTCACTTTTCCAGCTAGTTCGTCCATTGACTCGACGATATCCATAAACCACCGCATAAATGGATAGGAGTGCAGAGATTACTGACAACATTTTCTCTAGTTGATGGATGTGAGGAGCATGCATTTGGCACTTATCGCATTTTTGTGAATAGTCTTCGCAATCGGCTACCGTTGTTGGCCAAAAATACCCTTAACTTTTGATCCAAAATTCCATGACTCGACCTCTGGACTGGTTTCCACAGAATTCTTCATGGGTCTCAACTAGGGCTGGGATGGACTGGATACGTCGGATCCATCCGTGGCAAAAGTATCCGACAAAAAATCAGGATATCCGCAGATATCCGGATCCGAAAATAATAATAAAATAATTAAAATAACTAAATTAAAATACTAAAACCTTTAAAAAACCTTATAAATTAAAAATTTTTGAATAATATTTTCCAAAGTAAATATGATATATTAGAAAAGAACTAAAATATATATATATATATATATTTTTTTTATAAAAAGAACTTAATATATGTAAAAAATATATATGTTTTTAATATATTTAATGTGTCTGGATCCGGATTCGGATATCCAGACCTTGAAATTTTACTATCCGGATCCATTTTTCACTGATCCGAGATTTTACTATCCTTATGCAGATCCAGAAGCGCCAGATATCCTAATTTTCGGAGCAGATCAGAGTGGATCCCGGATCAGATCTCGGATCCCGGATAATAATTGCACCCTTAGTCTCAACCATCATGACCTCGATGTATCTTCCAAATATTCCTCGAAGGTAAGGTCCCTTCAAACTTTGCTTGTATAGCACTTATTATCTTCAACTTTCTTGCATCCCATTTGTTTTCTGGGATCTTTTAGTAGATGGAGACTCCATTATTGGTGTTTGCCAGTCAGGACTATATTCTTCTGATTCAAGACCACTTTCTTCTTCACCTAATGTAATGGCTAAAATTGACTCTTCCAACGTAATACTTGGTCGATTAATTCCTTCTGCTGGAATCACTCTTCGTACTGAGGGATCAGACGTCAAAGCCAATGTCGCCTACGCGTCTATCGAGGTGTTTTAACCTCTTGGAATCCGAGTTAAAGTCAAACACTTGAACTGTTGGGAGAGATCCCGGATAATAAATTTACCCCTTGTCTCAACCATCATGACCTCTATGTCTCTTCCAAATATTCCTCGAAGGTAAGGTCCCTTCAAACCTCGCTTGTATAGAACTTATTATCTTCAACTTTCTTGCATCCCATTTGTTGTCTGGAATCTTTCCAGTAGATGTATACTCAATTATTTGTGTTCGCCAGTCTGGACTATATTCTTCTGATTCAAGACCAGTTTCTAGGCATGTAATGGCTAAAATTGACTCTTCCAACGTAATACTTGGTTGATCAATTCCTTATGCTAGAATCACTCTTCGTACCAAGGGATCAGACGTCAAGCCAATGTCACCAACGCATCTATAGAGGTGTTTTGACCTCTTGGAATTCGAGTTAAAGTCAAACACTTGAACTGCTGGGAGAGATCTTGGGAAAACTTTAAATACGCATTCATCCGCTCATCCTTTGCTTCGTATTCACTGCTTAATTGATTTGCGACCAGTTGTGAATCGCAAATCACAACGACTTCTTGGGCTCTTACTCCGAGAGCCAGGCTTTTACCTGCTATTAATGCTTCATATTCGGCTTCGTTGTTAGATACATTGAATCCAAGTCTGAAAGATTATTCAACGACCTCTCCGGTTTGTCAGACGAGTTGGATTCCAACCCTTAATCCACCATGTGATGAGGTTTCATCCACGTAGAGGATCCATCTTATCCCGAGACCCAAGTCACACTCTTTTTTAGTCACAAGTTTGATGATAAAATCTGCGAGGACTTGTGACTTAACAGCTGTACGAGCTCAAAATTTGATGTTATATTCACTAAGCTTGATGGCCCATTTGACCAATCCTCTGAACTGACTAGGTCCATGCAAACTTGAGCGAAGTGGCTGGGTCCTTAGTACCACTATTCAATAGGATTAGAAATAGGGTCTTAGCTTTCTTGCCGATATAACTACGACTATAACTAACTCTTCAATAGCGGGATATCTTTCCTCAGCATCCGTTAACATTTTACTTACATAAAAGATATGCTTTGCTCTTTTCGGTCTTGACGAATAAGGTCTTTGGAGACTGTTGCTCCTGATACTGCGATATATATATATATACAAAGGTTTTTGCAAAATGGGTTTCGCTAAGATAGGGAGTTCAGTAAGATACTTCTTAAGAGATGGGAATGCTTCCTGATATACTCTATATTTTACTACTTTTTATATGGTTTTTAGTATTTTATCTATGCATTTTATTGCTCTTTTCTACCAAAAGAGGTAGTTTTCTTATATATGTAGGTTTTAAAGTCTTAATAGGTTAAATCATCAAAAAGTATGCAAAAAGGATCAAAAGGAGTGTTAATTATGCTACATATATCCACTCAAGTCAAAGGAACCAACCCAAGTCACTATATCTTCAAGACAATGCAAATTCTCAAGTTGGACAGAACAGATGTACCAGAGGTTTACCAACGGACGGAGGATCAAATAAACTTCCAATTGGATAAAACGTGGTGAAAAGATAGAAATTTGAGTTAGCTTTCCAATGGAGTTGGAATCAAGTCATTTGGAGTTGTGGATAGAGAGTTGCACCCAATTTACCGAAGACAGGTCATTCTGCCTCGAAGCTGAAGCAAGCGCAAGATGAGGCCAATACCGGTCGACCGTGGACCGGTACTCCAGGCAGATATTAGCACTCTAGAAGACCCTGATGAAGACTCCAGTAACTTTGTTTCTTGTTAAATATGGATCTCTTTGTCAATTACCGTGCCATGAAGAGACACCGCCAATATGTTCCTCCTAAACAGTTGGCAAGCGAGGTAGCTGGACCATATAGTTAAGTGACCCTGCAGATTTCTACATCGCTTCCTCTTCCGCCAGAAATGCAACCTATTAAGATCGTTTCGGTGAATTTTGTTCCTCCGCCTAATGCCGTGGAGAAATCATCCAATGCATAAGAAACCTAGCCATCATTCCGGCTGCCCCTTTGGTGGGTAATACAGAATAGGGGAAGGCAACCATTCCTTCTAAGAAGCATCGATATGGCCTTGCTTCAGACGTTAGGGTTCCTCTGAGGCCATAAAGGAGATTGAATCCTCTGAGCTGAGTTGCCTCCTCGGATGAAAGAACTAAGGTATATGTGGGAATTTAGATAAATTTCCAGCCTTCATATCTTGAAGAATTCGACCATCTAGTTAAGTGACCCCGCAGATTTCTGCATCGCTTCCACTTCCACCAAAAATGCAGCCTATTGAGGCCGTTCCGGTGAGTTTTGTCCCTCTGCCTAATGTCTGATGGTGATTCAGGTTTTACTCTAAGACTAACAATGTAAAGCTGCAAGTGCACATCGAATCAATTTTAGTACTTGAGGAATCGATCCCACAGAGTCTTTGAATGCACAATAGAAATAAGAAATAAGAATTAACCTAAGTGAAAGCAGATTTTTATAGGGTTTTAAATGCAAGTAAATAAAAGTTGTAACATTAAATCGATGTAAACAATAAGAGGAAATCGTTGGATTTTTATAGATTTCTCAAGGATTCACAGTTTGAATTATTCAGGATTAACTCCTAGAGGCAGGCAAATGACATCGTTTTTCTTTCATCCTAGAACTCGAATCACTATTATAAGATTAACCCACTCTCGTGGCGATAACCATCATGTCTAAACTATCATACTAATCAAATTTCGCAGTCAATAACATAGATAAACATGCAATTATTATCAAGTTCAATTGTTCATCCAACTCAGTAACTCAACTCTCACAGGTTAAAACGCTAGACCCATCAAACATCAAATCAAAACAATAACTCAAGTGATGTGCAAGCCGAAATCGTTCTATAATCAATTCCTAGATGATCAATAAAAGAATATGCACTAAGATCAGATCTACATGAGGGAATACTCTGACTTATCAAGAGCGCCACTCTAATTGTTAAACCATATCTATCGAACCATGAAATTCCCCTTGAAAATCCCTTATTCCCAACAATAAAACTACTCAGGCGTGATTATACAAACCAAAGCAAAAGCAGTAGAAAACATATTCATTAATAGAAAAGGGTTCATAAAACTTCTCCGTAAAGGTACAAGAGGTGAGATCTTCTCCCTTATCAAATAAAATAGAAGAAAATTAAAAGACTTTGGTGATGAAGAGAAATTTATCAATCTTCAAAATAATGATGAAGACTTGGTATTTTTGTGGCTGATGTAGAGTATATATAGGGTAGGGGAGAATCTAGGTTATTCCTTTAGGGATTAGGAAATAAAATAAATCTTTTTCTTTTCTTTTTTCAGGGACATCGATCAATCGATCGCATAGAACCGATCGATCGACCGCCTAGCAAAACTCGATCTTCAGCCAAAACTGCGGAGGTGCGATCGATCAATCGTAGGGGTTGATCGATCGATCGTGCTTCATGCTCTGGGCTTGCTTCTCCTTGAACCTTTATCGATCAGTCTTCAGTAAATTGATCATATCTTGAGATCGCACTGTTGGATTTTCATGATCTAATATGTAAATCGAAGCTCACACACCCATCTATCTTGTGGTGCAATTTGAGCTTGATCCACTGGTGAGAAGATCTCCATATGATGCTAAATATTTGATACTCAAGAACTGTCATAACTTCAAATTGCTTGTTTTGCATCCCTTTTAGTCTAATTTTCTCCAGTTTCCTATAAAGACTCTAAGATCCACAAAAAAATTAAAAGCAGCCATAAAATACCAAAACCAACTAATTTCTTCATTAAAAACCTATTAAAAACATAGTAAAATCTAAGGTATATCAATGTCGTGGAGGAATCAACCTATGCATCCGAAACCCTACCCATCATTCCGGCTGCCCTTTTGGTGGGTAATACAGAAGAGGGATAGGCAAAAGTTCCTTCTTGGAAGCGTCGATCTAGCCTTCCTTTGAAGGTTAGGGTTCCTCCGAGGTCAGAAAGGAGATTGAACCCTCTGAGATGAGTTGCCTCCTCGGATGAAAGAACAAAGGTATATGTGGTACTTAAGATACAATTCTAATCTTCCTATCTTGAAGAATTCAACTGCCATCGCTGCCTTTCTAAAGCATTATTGGGAACCTGGAGCGAAGATCCCTCCCTTGGATCTCTTCTCTGACAAGGTGATTAGCTCAGAGTTTTAATCCCTAAATATTTCGGCAAGTGCACAGCAAACGCAGTAGTTCTTAGGGTTCCAATCCACTGAAAACTGAAAGGTTACGCTATCGATTTTTTAGAGAAAAGTTAAGGTATAACTAAATAGGGAGAAGTTGTAAATACTGATAAGAAAATCAATAAACTAAGCGTTGGGTGTCAGGAAATTCTTTGGGATTCATGGATTGAATTATTCCGGTGTAAGGCAGGTAAATTTAGCGGAGTATTCCAAATTCAATCACTGGTATCATAATCAACCTACTCCCGTAGCGATGGCTAACTATGTCTAAACAACCTAAATTACTTAACTCTCGTAGGCAAATAAGTAGTTAAACAAGCAATACTTCAGATCATGATTCAATATATTAACTCCATAACTCAACTCTCACATGTTATGATGCTAAGCTCATCTAACGCTAGATCAAATTGATTAATCGAGTGGTGTACAAGCAGTAATCAATCTAAAATCAGTCTCAAGGCTGTTAATCAAGTAACATGCAATAAGCATAAGCATAGATGAATAACTCTTTTCCTAAAACCTAATCAATTCCTATTTATCAAGCCATGAAATCCCATTTAAAACCCTTAAATCGAACAAAAGAACTACTCGATCATGATTAAAGAAACCATAACAGTAGTAAGATAAAGAAATTTCATAAATAAAAAGGGTTTAGAAAGCTTATCTCTGCAGATACAATTATAGGAAATCGTCTCCCTTTGTGATGGAGTTTGAGCGTGGACTCTCCCTCAAAATAAAAGTGTATATATGGTGATGGTTGTTGGGGTGATGATGAATTTCGTGGCTGTTCTTGTGCTTTTATAAAGGTCTAGTTCGGCTAGCGCATATCCAAAAAGATTTAGGAAGATTTCCGATCAAGACGAATTTCCTAATTTTTTGTAGACACCTAACCGATCGATTAGTTTTGTATTCTAACCGATCGGTTATGTATTTTTATTATTCTAATAGTTTTGTATTCTAATATTTTTCGTAGAAACCTAATCGATTAATTAGTTTTGTATTCGGAGTAAAGCATGGTATGTTCGCTCATCGATTACGTCTAGTGTGTCTTCTAATATCTCATTGTTAACCTCTTTTTTATCTGGGGATACTTCACATCCCATGCTAGACATTGATGCCTCTGCGGGTAATATTGCCTCGATGCGATAAACTAAAGAGAAAGGTATCTCGTTGGTTGCCCGATGCGAGGTGGTTCGACATGATTTCACTAACCCATCCACCCTTAAATTCATCCAACCTCTTCTTTAGGTTATTCAAAATTGTTTTGTTCGCGGCTTCAACGTGTCTATTCCCCATAAGATATCGTGGAGTTGATGTACTTAAAATGAATTTTACACTATTCATAAAATTCCTCAAATTTTTTCAAAATGAATTGCGAACAATTACCAGTCACAATTTTGTATGGTATGCCATGCTGGCATATGATATTTTGCCAAATAAATTTCTACACCATTCCGGCATTAATTTTCTCGTAGACCTTGGCCTGGATCCACTTCGAGAAGTAATCGGTGAGGACGAGTAGAAGTTTCACTTTTCCAGCTAGTTCGTCCATTGACTCGACGATATCCATAAACCACCGCATAAATGGATAGGAGTGCAGAGATTACTGACAACATTTTCTCTAGTTGATGGATGTGAGGAGCATGCATTTGGCACTTATCGCATTTTTGTGAATAGTCTTCGCAATCGGCTACCGTTGTTGGCCAAAAATACCCTTAACTTTTGATCCAAAATTCCATGACTCGACCTCTGGACTGGTTTCCACAGAATTCTTCATGGGTCTCAACTAGGGCTGGGATGGACTGGATACGTCGGATCCATCCGTGGCAAAAGTATCCGACAAAAAATCAGGATATCCGCAGATATCCGGATCCGAAAATAATAATAAAATAATTAAAATAACTAAATTAAAATACTAAAACCTTTAAAAAAACATAAATTAAAAATTTTTGAATAATATTTTCCAAAGTAAATATGATATATTAGAAAAGAACTAAAATATATATATATATATATATATATTTTTTATAAAAAGAACTTAATATATGTAAAAAATATATATGTTTTTAATATATTTAATGTGTCTGGATCCGGATTCGGATATCCGGACCTTGAAATTTTACTATCCGGATCCATTTTTCACTGATCCAAGATTTTACTATCTTTATGCAGATCCAGAAGCGCCAGATATCCTAATTTTCGGAGCAGATCAGAGTGGATCCCGGATCAGATCTCGGATCCCGGATAATAATTGCACCCTTAGTCTCAACCATCATGACCTCGATGTATCTTCCAAATATTCCTCGAAGGTAAGGTCCCTTCAAACTTTGCTTGTATAGCACTTATTATCTTCAACTTTCTTGCATCCCATTTGTTTTCTGGGATCTTTTAGTAGATGGAGACTCCATTATTGGTGTTTGCCAGTCAGGACTATATTCTTCTGATTCAAGACCACTTTCTTCTTCACCTAATGTAATGGCTAAAATTGACTCTTCCAACGTAATACTTGGTCGATTAATTCCTTCTGCTGGAATCACTCTTCGTACTGAGGGATCAGACGTCAAAGCCAATGTCGCCTACGCGTCTATCGAGGTGTTTTAACCTCTTGGAATCCGAGTTAAAGTCAAACACTTGAACTGTTGGGAGAGATCCCGGATAAAAAATTTACCCCTTGTCTCAACCATCATGACCTCTATGTCTCTTCCAAATATTCCTCGAAGGTAAGGTCCCTTCAAACCTCGCTTGTATAGAACTTATTATCTTCAACTTTCTTGCATCCCATTTGTTGTCTGGAATCTTTCCAGTAGATGTATACTCAATTATTTGTGTTCGCTAGTCTGGACTATATTCTTCTGATTCAAGACCAGTTTCTAGGCATGTAATGGCTAAAATTGACTCTTCCAACGTAATACTTGGTCGATCAATTCCTTATGCTAGAATCACTCTTCGTACCAAGGGATCAGACGTCAAGCCAATGTCACCAACGCATCTATAGAGGTGTTTTGACCTCTTGGAATTCGAGTTAAAGTCAAACACTTGAACTGCTGGGAGAGATCTTGGGAAAACTTTAAATACGCATTCATCCGCTCATCCTTTGCTTCGTATTCACTGCTTAATTGATTTGCGACCAGTTGTGAATCGCAAATCACAACGACTTCTTGGGCTCTTACTCCGAGAGCCAGGCTTTTACCTGCTATTAATGCTTCATATTCGGCTTCGTTGTTAGATGCATTGAATCCAAGTCTGAAATATTATTCAACGACCTCTCCGGTTTGTCAGACGAGTTGGATTCCAACCCTTAATCCACCATGTGATGAGGTTTCATCCACGTAGAGGATCCATCTTATCCCGAGACCCAAGTCACACTCTTTTTTAGTCACAAGTTTGATGATAAAATCTGCGAGGACTTGTGACTTAACAGCTGTACGAGCTCAAAATTTGATGTTATATTCACTAAGCTTGATGGCCCATTTGACCAATCCTCTGAACTGACTAGGTCCATGCAAACTTGAGCGAAGTGGCTGGGTCCTTAGTACCACTATTCAATAGGATTAGAAATAGGGTCTTAGCTTTCTTGCCGACATAACTACGACTATAACTAACTCTTCAATAGCGGGATATCTTTCCTCAGCATCCGTTAACATTTTACTTACATAAAAGATATGCTTTCCTCTTTTCGGTCTTGAGGAATAAGGTCTCTGGAGACTGTTGCTCCTGATACTGCGATATATATATATATATATATATATATATATATACAAAGGTTTTTGCAAAATGGGTTTCGCTAAGATAGGGAGTTCAGTAAGATACTTCTTAAGAGATGGGAATGCTTCCTGATATACTCTATATTTTACTACTTTTTATATGGTTTTTAGTATTTTATCTATGCATTTTATTGCTCTTTTCTACCAAAAGAGGTAGTTTTCTTATATATGTAGGTTTTAAAGTCTTAATAGGTTAAATCATCAAAAAGTATGCAAAAAGGATCAAAAGGAGTGTTAATTATGCTACATATATCCACTCAAGTCAAAGGAACCAACCCAAGTCACTATATCTTCAAGACAATGCAAATTCTCAAGTTGGACAGAACAGATGTACCAGAGGTTTACCAACGGACGGAGGATCAAATAAACTTCCAATTGGATAAAACGTGGTGAAAAGATAGAAATTTGAGTTAGCTTTCCAATGGAGTTGGAATCAAGTCATTTGGAGTTGTGGATAGAGAGTTGCACCCAATTTACCGAAGACAGGTCATTCTGCCTCGAAGCTGAAGCAAGCGCAAGATGAGGCCAATACCGGTCGCGACCGTGGACCGGTACTCCAGGCAGATATTAGCACTCTAGAAGACCCTGATGAAGACTCCAGTACCGGTCAAAAATCCCGTCCGGTATCGTTTCCAGTATCAGGACAGTTTCGCACCAACGTTCCTTTTCTACCCTAAATTTAACCCTAGCCGACTTAGGATTCTTGTAACACTATATATACTCGCTTTTAGCCTCGCTAGGAAGATAAGCAGCCACATATTATCACCATGAGAAGTAGACACATTTTTCATATATCTCTTTCATATTTTTGATCCTAAGAGTTTCAAGGAGAAGATCTCACCTTTGTACTTCGATATAGAGAACATTTCTAAACATTTACTCCTTATATACAATTTATCTATGATGTTTTCTACTATCTCTTATTGTTGTCTTCCTACTTTTACCATATATGAGTAGTTTATTTGTTAGGTTTTAGGTTTTTCAATGATTTCAAGATTATGCATGTTTGATTATCGAAATTCGAGGGTTCATCTTATGGTTCATCATCTAAATTTATGTTTACTGCTTTTGCTTGATTGACAATCTAGCTACTGCTATTAGGGTAATATATACTCACCCAAAGTGTTGTTAAATTACTTGAACTAATTTAGATCAAAAAGCACCATAACATGCGGGAGTTGAGTTATGGATTTTTGTGAACAAAGAATTATAGCCTACGGGAGTAGAACTATGAAACTTTGTGAGCATATTGGACTTGGATTGTTAATGCTTGTTTAACTACTTGATTACCTGCGGGAGTTGCTTAATTTAGGTTATTTATACATAGTAATTGGCGCTATGGGAGTAGGTCAAATTATTCATTCGTGATTTGAGTTTTAGAACGATTCTTATCAAATCCTTAAAATCGATATATCACAAATTATGACCGGTACTCGACCGAATGTGCACCGCAGGTAAGTTTTCTCGATCGCGTCCCAACCCAACCTAGTACCGGTTGAGATCGCCACCCGGTACCCGTGACTGGTACTGGGAAGGTAAGTAACTCGTCCCGCGTTCAACCCAGTACCGACCCCTCACGCCGACCGGTACTACACCCGGTACTGACCCACGTTCCACCCCAGCTCCTCCCACGTCCCAACCCCACCCACCAGTCCCACGACCAAGTCCCAGCCGGTACCAATCACGCATCCTAGCACTCGGTACCAGCCAAACATGTGCCATGGACCATGACCTTAGACTAGCCCAATTCGAACCACGGACCGAACCGTCCACCTAACCATTCCCTGGTTTAAGGTAAAATTCCTTATTTTTCTCTTTTATTCATTCAAAAACCAATTTTAAATTATAATTCACAAAATTTATGAACCAAAATTATTTTTAATTTTGCATCTTCATGAATTAATCTTTTAAATCTCTATGCTTAATTAAATTCTTATTAAAAAGATTATTTGATTCATTAAATTTTGCATTTCAAATTTGAATTTTTTTGTTAGATTAACTTGGTTTATGAATGATTTACACATCTTGACATATCCATTTATTGATTTCACTTAGTTTAAAAATTATTAACATTTTAGATTCATTCTTGAATTTATTTTGTTCATTATATGCTATTTTACTAACCCTTGGACTTAGAACTCAATACACACTATTGAGAACTACAGCTCCTAGAAGCATTTAACAAGTGATTTCAAGTATGTTTGCAAGGATATTTTGTACTTAAACAGGATTTGCAGCAAGAAAATTTGTTGTGGACGCACAATTCAATCGTTTTAAGCATGATCCGCCCAATTTAAAGGAGATGTGAACCAACAAGAGGAGAAATAAGAGAGTAACCATTGTTACTGCAGTTCAAGGGAACTCCTATGATTATTATCGAAGAAATTTTCAGATTGCTCGAGCCAATTTCAAGATTTTTCGATCTTAGCTCACAAACGGACCACAAGGAGCACTTTTAAGGGACAAACACCAAACCACTCGAGCAACAAGCTTCATACTTCACCATCTGACCTAAGAATTCATGTTTTCTGATGGGCTTTCAGTATGGCTTGATAAATTGTCTACGGGTTTCCAAATTGCTCGATGCACCCTCTTCGGAGAGCCGAATCGCCTCTTTCATGGACCATATGCAAAACCGTTCGAGAAAAGGTGTTCAAACTTCACCAGCAGCCTCAAATTATCCTATTACTTGGTGAATTTTCAATATGGGTCGAGAAAAATATCACGGATTGAAAGATAGCCCAACGAGCCTCTTCCGGTGACCAAATTCACTATACCATGGGCCAACTCTCATACCGTGTGGAACCAACTGTTGGAAATAAAAGGAGAACTTTTTTTAATGACCTAAGGAACCATTTAGGAGTACTACTTCACCCCTGAATCCAGCCAAATTCAAAGATGCCTCATGCACACCATTCCGGGACAAACATCGAACTTCAGGACTTTTTGTCTAATACAGTAACTTCGTTCTCCTCTTCATCATTTCAATTTTCATTTTCATTTATATTCCCAGCATTACTCCCTTAATTTGATTTGCTTTTACACCGGAACGGTGTACGGTAAGTCGGGGGGATTGTTGTTTACTAACACGTTTGTTCGTGTTTGGTCTTTATGTTTTTGAGGATTTTGAATTTTAATTTTATTAAAATCGTTTTTATTGAGTCAAAATCAGTTGGAAATTATGACACTTTTCTAGGAACTAATGCTTTGATTTCAAGACCAAGTGACCATTGTTGCAGGATTTGTTCAGGACAGACGATTCGAAAATCCCATGACAGGACTCCCCCCGGAAAGTTTCTACTTACATTGATTTCAGTGGATTTTATTTTAACTCTATTTTATTTGACTACTAATCTGATTTTCAATTATTTTTCATTAAGGATGTTAGATCACGGAAAAAAATCATACATTCAGGACATCTTATCCTCTTTTACCTCTCTTTGTTGTCCTTAATGGCCAGCTCAATTTTAGTTGGTACCCTACCTAGAACCCTTTACCTCCTTTCAGACCTCATACACTCTTGCTTTTTGTCTTATATTTACAGATGTGTGTAAAAACGTCGGAGAAAAAAGGATCGACGCAATTTTCCAATCACCGGAGATGCGAAGATTTGGTAAAGAATGGTGAGTACAACAACGATTTTCAAGAGCTTGGCCTTTCCTTGGGATTCATAATCATGGTAATATTTTCGTGCCTATGATTGACTCATATCTATAGAGACCGTTTTTCCCCTTATTAAAAAAAAGAAAAAAAAGAAAGAAAAATACGAAAAAAGAAAAAGAAAAAAATCAAAGGGAAAGGAAAACGGTTGTTCAAAAGAGTCTGATGGCCAAAGAATGTCATGGACCAATAGAGAAGAGTTGGAGAAATTTGCAGTGATTCCCGGAAAAAGATTTAAGTCTGGGGAGAAAGACATCATAAAGTGGTTGGGAAATTGTGGACATCAATAGGTCTATTCTCTCTTGCGATTTTGCATAATATCTTGCACCCAGAGTATATGGTAACCCTAAACACTCTTAACATCGCCACTAAATCAGCCTTCTTAAATCCTAGCACCGTCTACCCTGAATGATATCTTTGATGAGAAATTCAAGCCAATCTTAATGAATGTAGAGAGTCAAATGATTTGAAGTTGAGATTTTTGCAGGTTTGATATTTAGAGTATGGACAAGGATTGCGAAAGTCATGGTGGAAGAAGATGAGAATGTCAATGAACTAATTTTGTTTACATGTGGATTACATGTTGAGATTTCGAGGCATTGATCCCAAGGATTATGTGAGTTCCCGTGTTTTCAAACCTCTTTTCTATTCTTAGTTCTTTTGTTTTCTTGAGGATAAGCAAGAAGCTAAGTCTGGGGGAGTTGATATACTCTATATTTTACTACTTTTTATATGGTTTTTAGTATTTTATCTATGCATTTTATTGCCCTTTTCTACCAAAAGAGGTAGTTTTTTGTATATGTAAGTTTTAAAGTCTTAATAGGTTAAATCATCAAAAAGGATGCAAAAATGATAAAAAGGATTGTTAAATATGCTACAGCTATTCACTCAAGTCAAAGGAACCAACCCAAGTCACTATATCTTCAAGATAATGCAAATTCTCAAGTTGGACAGAACAGATGTAGCAAAGGTTTACCAACGGACGGAGGAGCAAATCAACTTACAATTGGATGAAAGTTGGTGACAATATACAACTTTGATTTAGCGTTCCAATGGAGTTGAAATAATATCATTTGGAGCTGTGGTTAGAAAGTTGCACTCGATTTACCGAAGATATGTCATTCTGCCTCGAAGTTGAAGCAAGCGCAAAATGAGGCCAATACCGGTCATGACCGTGGACCGGTACTCCAGGACGATATTAGCACTCTAGAATACCCTCATGAAGACTCCAGTACCGGTCAAAAATACCGACCGGTATCGTGTCCAGTATCAGGACAATTTCGCACTAAAGTTCCCTCTTTGCCTTAAACTTAATCCTAGCCGACTTAGAACTCTTGTAACCCTATATATACTTGCTTTTAGCCTCGCTAGGAAGATAAGCAGCCACATATTATCACCATGAGCAGTAGACACCTTTTTCATATATCTCTTTCATAGTTTTGATTTTAAGAGCTTCGAGGAGAAGATCTCACTTTTGTACTTCGATATAGAGAAGATTTCTAAACCTTTACTCCTTATATTCAATTTATATATGATGTTTTCTACTGTCTCTTATTGTTGTCTTCCTACTTCTAACATGTATGAGTAGTTTATTTGTTAGGTTTTAGGTTTTTCAATGATTCCATGATTATGCATGTTTGATTATCAAAATTCTAGGGTTCATATCTTAATTATGGTTCATCATCTAAATTTATGTTTACTGATTTTGCTTGATTGACAATCTAGCTACTGTTATTAAGGTAATATATATTCAGCTAAAAGTGTTGTTAAATTACTTGAACTAATTTAGATCAGAAAAGCGCCATAATCTGCGGGAGTTGAGTTATGGAGCTTTGTGAACAAAGAATTATAGCCTACGGGAGTAGAACTATGAAACTTTGTGAACATATTGAACTTGGATTGTTAATGCTTGTTTAACTACTTGATTACCTGCGGAAGTGCATAGTTTAGGTTGTTTAGACATAATAATTGGCGCTACCGGAGTAGATCAATTATTCATTCGTGATTTGAGTTCTAGAACGATTCTTATCAAATCCTTAAATCGATATATCTCTTGTGTTTTCATGTGTTTCTACGAATTGCTTATTGCTTAACTTCTCTATCATTTATTTTACTTGCTTTATTTTCTTGCTTTTGTTTGCTTATTTCGTTTTCATAAAACAAAACCCCAAAATATATTTTGTCTTAGCTTAATTTGTTGTGCACTTGCAGGATTATTTCAGGGTTTATAAATATTAAAACCTGAGCACATCACTTCCACACATTCATCATTCCATATCAACTTATTATGTCCTTTTAGTAACTAAATAAAGGAAGACATTTGTCTGTAGACCACGACATGAATCTATTTAGGGCTGCGATTCGACCAGCCAATCGATGAACTTCTCTTATCATTTTTGGGATGACATCCTTACGAAAAACATAATTTGGTTTGGATTTGCTTCTATCCCTCTTTCAGTAACTAAGTATTCGAGGAACTCACCAGATGTAACTGTGAAGGTACACTTTGATGGATTCAATTTCATATCAAACTCATTCAACACATTGAAACATTCTGGGAGATGTTCAACGTATCGAGATACTTTATTCGATTTTACGAGCATGTCATTGATGAAAAATTCCATAGTTTTTCCGAGCTAACTCGCAAAAATTCGATTTACGAGTCTTTGGTAAGTTGCTCATGCATTCTTCAAGCTGAAATGCATTACTTTACAATAGTATATTCCTTTATATGTGACAACAAGGTTTTTTCCTAATCATTTGGGTTCCTTAGGATCTGATTGTAGCCCAAGAAAACATCCATGAAGGACAGTAGTTGATGACCAGCGATGGCTTCGACGTCGATCAATATGAGGTAATGGCAAGCTGTCTTTCAAAAAGCTTTATTCAAGTCTGTGAAATCAACACAGACTCGCCACTTCCCATTTTTCTTTTTCATCACTACTAGATTAGCTTGTTAGTCCGGGTATTTTACTTCGCGTATTGACACATTCTTCAACAGCCTTCATATCTCATCGTTTACTGTTGTTGACCTTTATGGCCCTAATTTCCTCCTTTTTTGGTTGAATGGATTGAAAAACTCATCGACGTGTAACTCATGTGAAATTACATCCAAGCTAATTTTAGGCATGTCTTCTGCGAAAGCTTTCCGATTTTCGCGAAGGAGTTATCAAGTCACTCCTTATGGGTCTGATACCCTTGCTCCGATGTTAATACATTGTTCCGGTTTGAGTAAATCAATACAAATTGGATCTACTTTGTCTCTCATGAATTCATTCTTAATTGTTATGCCTCCTCTTCGGTATCCATTGACCTCTTTGGACTTGATTGTTAATTTATTACAAGCTATGTAACATGATCGAAAGATCCTTTGATCTGCTCTTAGGATTTTAACCCCCTTTGAAGTATATACTTTGAGACACTAATGATAAGTTGAAGGGACTGCTTTCACTGAGTGAATCTACCACTACAAATTCAGTTATCCTTGCTTTGGCAGCAATCATAACTGTTAAAGATATAGTCTCCTTGGTCATCACTGGTTGTCTGGTAAAACTTAATAGCTGCTCTGGAGAGCCCTGGACTCCTTCGATTCCCATTTGGGACATGTACCAAAAAAGATTAGGTGAACTGAACCTCCGGTGTCGATTAATATCCCTGCGACCTCGGAGTGATTAACATATGTTGTTATGACCAAATCATTGTTGTGCGGTCTATTTAACCCATGTGCATCATCCTCGTTGAAGGTTATCTTATCTTTTGAGGTTATTGATACGGGACGCGATACCGAGTTTATTACCTTGGAAGAAGACTCCCAATGAAAAGTTTATACCCTCTTGTTGAGTTGGGAATCATAAATATTTTGTGACTGGCTCTGCAGAAGCCTTAACCCTCCTAGTTCTTGTGCCATGAACTTAACGGTCAAGAGATATGTCAACTTCCAACACCACTATGTGGCATGTCCTTTGCATTTGTTAAATTTACAAAAGGCATTCTCATCGTGAATCATCCCTCTGGTTCATTTATTGAAATAACCCATCATTCTGATCTTTATCAATGTTGAATGTATACCCGACATTATTTAGGATCTCCTTTATGTCTTTGGTGGGTGTAATCTGGGGTTTAGGCTTTTCTACTTTATACCACTCGACTAAAATTGCTTTATGTTCTTCTATGGTTGAACAGTTTGAACCCGGTTGTGGCTGGTGGTGCAATGGTCAGATCTTCTCTGAACCTTAATTCATGCCATAATGCATACTTCAATGTTGCTAACGCAATAAGATCATTTATAGATGACATCTTTGCTAACTTTTCTTTGAATTTTCTCAAGTAGGTGTGAAGTGGATCCTTTGGACCTTGGGACAATGTAAAGATCCGCATCCGAAGAGGCTTTCTATAAACATTAAATATTATTTCATGAAGACAGTAGACAGTTGGGTAAAAATATCAATTGATCGTTCTTCCAACTTGTAAAACCAATCTAGAGTAGAACCGACGAGGTGTTCTGCAAATAGTTTGCACAACCCCACCTCTTTCTCTTGCTAATTAAAATGAGCTCTTTCAACTGTGATATCAAATGCAGTCATATGTGCAGTAGGGTTTTTATTCCTCTTGTAAATTGGAAGTCGGAGTTTATAGACATCCCTTACTTGGGTGTTTTCGATTCTCTCCATGAAAAGAGTTCTCTTGGTTTTTTCGACCACACGGTCGATCTCAGGCGCGACACTTATTTCCTGATGAACCCTTGAGTTCATTTCCATGAGATCTGATTAGTCTTTTCAATCGATCTCTGAAAAAATTCCAAATTCGTACTTCCGGGGGAGATTTCTCCATTCGAGTCCCAACTATCCAATTCGGGTTGTTCATAAGTCAGATCTCGAAATGATTGTCTCCGCTCCTACCTCCCAAACCAAGTGAGGTCCCAAATCATGACTGGTGCTGAAGATTAGGGAAACATGATGGGCGGAAAGGCGTAAGTGGGAACGAAGTAGAAATATGGTGGAGTCCACTGCTTCATAAAGGGATCTGATTTGGATTGTCTCTTGGACCGGAATGTTGGGATCAGCCCCCCTCAAATGATATTGTCAGTGCGTTTGCTCCATCTGATGTATTGATGTATGTCAAGTTTTACCCTAAAAACAAACAATGAAAAAGGTGCAGGTGCACAGCGAATCAATTGTAGTATTTTAGGGATCGATTCCACCTAAACTTAGAGTGCACAATGGTTAACACTAAAATAAGTTTTAAGCTAAGTAAAAATCAGATTGCTTGGTTTTTGTGAATGACTAAAAAGCAGTAAATTAAAAGCGTTGTAAACAATAATATTAAAGCGTTGGAAATTTAGGACATTCTGAGGAATTTATTGGTCGAGTTATTCAGGATCTATTCCTAGAGGCAATTGGCATCGTTTTCTTTTGTTCTATAACTCAGAGCACTGTTATATGACTAACCCACTCTCATGGCAGATAATCAACTATGTCTAAACTATCCTATTAATCAATTCTCGCAATCAATAACATAGATAAACAAATATTCATGTTTAGGTTCATTTGTTCACCTAACTCAGTAACTCAGCTCTCGCAGGTTAAAGCGCTAGGCCCATCAAACATAAGATCAGAACAACAACTCAAGTGTGTACAAGACGAAGTCATTCTAATATCAAGATATAAATTGTCAGTAAAGAAACATGCATTAATTAGCAAATCTAGATGAAGAACTACTCTAACTTATCAAAAAGCGTCACTCTATTCCTAATTCCGATCTATTGAACTATGAAAAACCTTTGAATTTGCCCCTGGTCCCAACAAGATATCTACTCAGTCATCATCAAGCAAATCAAAACAAAAATAGTAGAAAACATATTCAGTAAGACTAAAGGGTTCAAAAAACTTCTCCGTAGAGGTACATAGATGCGAGATTTTCTCTCTTACCGAACAAAAGGTATAAAAACAAGAGAATTCTAAAAGAAAGTAAGAGACTTTGGTGTTGAAGAATAATAAAAAGCTTGTTGATTTTCGTGGCTGCTGTTGTGTATATATAGTAGAGGGGTCAACACTAGAGTATATTCCCAAAAGATTTAGGAAAATATCGATAAAATCAATATTTTCATAACTTTCGGGGAGGAAATAGATCGATCCATAGGGGGTAATTGATCGATTGGCTCCCTCTCTCGAGATAGTGGGTTTTCCACCTTTATTGATCGATCAATCGCCTATGGGGCATTCGATCGATTGCTTGCTTCAGCTTGAACACAGATTGACCAGTCTTCAGTAATTCGAGCATATCTTGAGATCTAACCGTTGGATTTGCATGATACGACTTGGAGATGAAAGGTAACACTCCCAGATATCTTGTGTAAAATATTGAGCTTGATATAATGGTGGAAAGATACCCATCATATGCAATATCTTTTGATGCTCAGAAGCTGTACAATGTCCAAAATCCTTGTTTGCAACCTTTTTGGCACATATTTCCCCAATTTCCTATAAATACTAAGAAAATTACAAAACAAAATATCAAAACCAAGTAGTTACTTTATTAAAAACATATTTAGCATGTTCTGATCTGGTTCTCTCATCATGACAGAGCGTAACTCCGTAACGGTTTGAGCCAGAGTCTTGTGATCTGTAGCTACCTAATTAGTTCTTTCAGTTACCGTGATCATGGCTTCACCTATTTTCTCATTGAATTGTTTGGCCATGTTCTCTTGTCCTTGAAGGGTCTTCTGGATCAAATCTTGAACTGAAGAGTTTGTTGCTTCTGCCATCTAGATATATTGCAGCTGGTGTTAGACTTGCCTTGAGACTCCTCCTAGACAACGCCAAATTTTTGGTGTAAAATGTTCGACAATCACAATTTAGGAATAGATCTTGGTTTAGAGATATGGTTCGTCAGATTAAATGCTAGACAAAGGTACAAACAAGCATTTGGAATAAAAGAATGTGTTTAGAGAGTGAATAAAGTACAAGGAAGTGAGTTTGGAGACAAAGAATCATAATGTTTTAAGTGTTAAGTGTGTTGGTATTTTAATGTCCTCTCTCTTTTGTCTCATCTCCTTTATTTATACTCCAAATCTCTCATTTACTGCTTGATTGACTGTTTTGATTTGCTATTAATCTACTTTGATCTTCTCATTCAATTCTTACGATCGACCGTTTCTCTTCCGTTGCGACTTCCTCTCTTGTCCGCTTGTGTGTTACCCGATGGGCTTGTTATGGAATCACATTCTTCATCGACAGTTTACCTTTTGACACACATCCGACTTACCAATTAATCGGGTCCAATATCAACTGCTCGGATCCAACACCAACACATTTAAGTGCGCGTCTAACAATTGTTTTAGTTTTGCTAATGAATAGGATTCCATGTCTGTCTATATTAAAAATTTAATGGATTAAATCTCACAAACTATGTCTTAATAAGTTTAATGGATTTTGTGTTTTAATAGCTTAAAAAAGAGTTAGACGGTGTGTCACAATGCTAAACAACGAATAGATGAGGGATAACGATTAGAAGCTACACAAGCTTTTCTCGATCGATTCGCTAAAACACAAATTTTTTGTCTCTTTCACGAACTATATATACTCAAAAATACTCAGCCAAATGCCGCACAAATTACTACCTACTTTTGTTTTCATCTAAACTGAATATATAATGCCATGAAAGGACCCATATCGAAGAAGCCAAATTTACAAATATGAGAAGAGAGTACAAAAAGGCGCACTTCTCAGACCACAAGGTTCAAAGCCTTCTAACAAAGCAAGTCATTGAACCCCAAAAATAATACTAGTGTTTTCAAAAACAAAGCCAGCAAAACATTACATAGAGGTAAAAATACTCTCAGAGAACAAAGAGGTGATGAAGCCATCGAGGGTGAACCGAAGTCACATAAGATTGATGAAAGCAATCCCTAGTGGCACTTTGAAAAATGAGAGATGTACCTCTATTTGTTTCCGCAACCGCTTGCTACCTAAAACCTTTTGCAACAAGAAAACTTGATACTTAAAAGAGGGCCATGCTTGTGGCCTCAAAAGGCAACCCAACAAATCTGTAGCTTGAAAAGCAAAAATCACTTTGTCATAGTGATGTTGATGAACACTGTCCACAGCCCAAATCAGAACCTTTAGGTTTGCCTCCTCTTTAGACTTGATCCTAGAGAAAGCTCGTCTACTATGAAGAAGGACTTTACCAAGATTGTCCCTCAAAACCCATGCAGCTCCACCTAGATTTTTTTTTTTGAGCCGACATTGTATTTTAACCAACCTGATGGGGGAGGTTTCCAGCAAAAGGAACTCCTTTGACCATCATTTGAAGGGGCTTGGTTATGTGCATAATCACCAGCTTGAGCCAAAAACCATTCTTCAGTTTCATTCTGATTTTCTTCATCGTATCCAAAGGCCAATACTTATAGCCTTGGATAAAGAGATGGTTCCTGTTTTTCCAGATTGTCCACAAAATCCAAGGGATTGATCTTCTAGTCTAAATATCAATGTCAAATCTTTTCCTCAAAGAGAGTATGTAAGCCATATTTAAAAGATAGACTCCGCATTGTACCCTCCCTCTGGCCAAGGCACATTTGAGAGGGCCAAAACTTGTTTGGCAGCTGAACAAAAGAAGAGAACATGGTTGATAGACTCTCCTTCAAGGCCACAAGTTTGACATCTTGTATCCACTCTCACTCTTTTAGATAAAATCTTATCTATCACCGGAACAACACCACTCAAGGCTTTCCACATGAAGTTTTTGATCTTTGCAGGAGCTTGAGAAGACCAAATCTCTTCCTTTAAGACATTGAAAGAAGGCAAGACAGCCTCCTGTAAAATGAGATCTTTAAACTTTGCTTGATTTGCTAACCAATTCCCTGATTTCACTGAGTAATCTCCTGATCTAGTGTGCTTCCAGATCCAAAAATCTACCTGGGAGGGGATAGGTTTCATGGCTTCAATAAGAACAATATCCCTAGGATAAAACAGATCATGAAGCTTAATTCTATTCCAATCATGGGAAATGGGATCCAAGAGGTCAGAGGGGGTTATCCTGTATCCAAGGATCAGACCAAACATTTATAGAGAGGCCATTTCCTATCATCTTTCTCAAATCTGATATTAACAAATCTCTTCCATGTAACAAGCTTTTCCAAGCAAAGGAGGGTCTTTTACTAATTTCAGATTGTAAAAAGTCTACATGCTCAAAATACCTGCTTTTCAAGACCTTTGCACACAAACTCAGAGACTCCTGCAGAATTCTCCATGCATTCTTTGCCAACAAAGCTTGGTTAAAACATTGAATATCTCTGAAGCCAAGCCCTCCATTTTCCTTTGCCAAATAGAGCTTCTCCAAACTAACCCAATACACTTTCCTTTTTTCCTCCAAAGAATTCCACCAAAAATCAGCCATAGCGCTTGAAAGGGAATCACAAGTGGCCTTTGGCAATTTGAAGCACTGCATTGCGTAGACTGGCATAGCCAAGGCCACAACTTTAAGCAAAATTTCCTTCCCACCAAGGGATAGGGTCCTAGAAAACCATCCTGACATTCTAGACTTTAACTTGTCCTTAATATAGGCTAGCATTTCTATCTTAGAGCCACTGAAATATTCTGGCAGTCCTAGATATTCCCTGTTCCACCTTCTTTAAAGATTCCTAGAGAGGATTGAATAGATACCTTAGTAGCTTCTGGAACCAGGGCACCAAAGGAGATTGTTGATTTCTCTTTATTAATAGTTTGACCAGTTCCAACCTCATAAACAGCCAAAATTTCCTTTAGTGCACTGCATTCTAAAGCCTCAGCTTTGCACATGAAGAGGGTATCGTCTGCAAAGAGCAGATGGTTGATTGAGGGACCTGAGATAAAGAAAAGAATACCAGTAAGCTTCCCTTTTAGCTCTTCTCTAAGAAGGAGATGAGAAAGTCCCTCAGTGCAAAGGACAAAGAGAAAAGGGGACAAGGGATCCCCGTGTCTCAAACCCCTTTGAGGAATAATCATGCCATGGGGATTATCATTGATTAAAACCGAGAAGGTGACTGTGGAAACATAAACCATAATCCAATCTATCCACTTCTGGTGAAATCCTATAGCCTGATGCACAACTCTGAGAAATCTCCATTCCACCCTATCAAATGCTTTAGACATATCAGTGTTTATAGCCATGAAATATTTGGAGATAGATGGAACTGTTCGAAGACCATGAACCACCTCATTAGCCACTATGATATTATCCACAATTTGTCTCTCTGCCACATAAGCAGACTGAAAAGGAGAAACTAAATCAGGAAGGATTGGTTGGAGTCTTCTTACCAATATCTTAGAGATAGCTTTGTAAATCATTGAGCAGAGACTTATAGGTCGTAGGTCTGACATTTTGTTGGCATTGACCTTCTTGGGGATAAGACAAAGATGAGTATAATTCCACTCAGCCGGAAAAGTACCAGTATCGAAGAATGCTTGTATCTCTGTAGTCAACTGTTCCCCAACAATATCCCAATAAGCTTGATAAAAGGATCATGTCATGCCATCAGGTCCTGGAGCTTTTGAGGCTTTAACAGAGAAGACTGCTTCCTTGATTTCCTCTTTTGAAAGTGCTCCAATAAGCCTATTGTTCATAACCTCAGTTACTTTAGGGCTAAAATCATGGAACATATGGTGGAAATCCTCAGGGTTGATTGAAGTGAACAGTTTTGTGAAGTAGTTTGAGGCCACTTCTCTTTTTGGGGCCTTTGCCTCTGTTCAAAACCATTCTCATCCAGCAGAGAATCAATTGAGTTATTTGTCCTGTTAGCTTGAACTGACCCATGAAAAAAACTAGTAACTCTCTTCCTCCTTATAGGCCTGCAATAATTCTCTTTTTAGCTTGTTGGTCTGGAAGAGATTAGGTCTGAGAAGGGATTGTTCTCTCTCAAGGGCAACCTGAAGATGATGAATATTGTCTAGAGAGTTGTTGTTATTCACCTTCTTCCATTTACTTAAAGCTCTTCTGCAATCTCTGATCCTTTCTGAAATCAATCCACCATTATTCAGACTAACTGAATTCCAGGCCTGCTCAATACATTCCTTCACCAATGGCTTGTTGAGCATTCTTTTATCAAATTGGAACTGACCTTTGTAACTTTCCTAGGAAGCCAACAACTTAACCAATACTGGTCTGTGATATGACCCCCCTTTTCTCTAGAAAGGCTTGATTTGCTCTGAATCCACAGCTTATGCCTCATACCCCCCCCCCCCAAGTGAATGCATTTCCAAGACTAGGAAACTCTTTCATCTTGCAATCCTTTATCATACTAACAAAATGTTGAAAGGAAACATCACTCTTTGAGGGGCCTCCAACCTTCTCCCCGTTATGAAGAATATCGTTGCAGTCAACATACACCAACTTCCTTTCCTATGGATTCCAATCCGAGTTACCCTCTCCTAAACATTCTTCCTAAACTTTTTCTCCGGATTCCCATATATACAAGACACATAAAAGAAAAAAGATCCAAACTGGATACGGCAGTCCAAAAGATTCTTATCTACAAAATTTAAGTCAATTGTGACTGACTTCTTCCAAAATAAGGCTAATCGACCACTTAAGCCTACAGGTTCCATAGTATAAACCCTTTCGTAACCCAGCCACTCTTGCAAATCTACTAAAACATTCCTATTGTTCTTAGTTTCTATTAAGAACAAGATCTCAGGAAAATACCTTTTCTGTATTTTCTTGAGCCTGGGAATTGTCAGATCTTGTATTGCACCTAAACCCTGACAATTCCAACTCAGGAAGCTCATTAAAAAGCATACGGTTCCTCCTTTGGGACCATCTTTTGCTTGCTGCGCAGAGCTGTGTTGAGAGGACCTTCAAACTCCTCACTGGCCTTTCTGTTCTCCATGAATCCCTTTTCAACCCCTTTGGATAATACAAATGATTCACCTGCAACTGTCTCCGCCTTCTCTTTTAGTTTCCTTTTACTCTTATCAGGGCATTTCCTTGGCTTTTTCTTCTTCATCAAGGTTATCCCGGAAGAACTGGCAACATGATTGCCTATTCTGAAAACCGTAGAACAGCCTGAGAAGGAGAGCTCCAATCCAACAGTTTCATCCATTGACTCTGACTGAGTAAAAGAAAAGGAAGGCAAAAGGGTCATGGCATTTCCACTTCTGATTGTCGAGGCCATTAACTTATGTTCTGAATGTCTAGTCTCTTCAGCTTTGTTGCTTTTTTCATTTAGATCAAAGTTGAACACAAGCCCCTTACCTTTATCTACATCATATTAGATCAAAGAGATTGGCTCCAATCTTAGCATTGATTTATGACCAACGGTATCAAAAGCCATATCCTCTAATGATGCTTTGACTCTTTCTTCCCTGGCCAAAAGTTCAGCACCTTTTGTGTCTAGGAGATACAACTTCATACCATTTAAAACCTCAGGGGCTATTCTCTGTCTACCTGTATGCAGATAAATTCCCACTTGTTGCTCCAACATAACCCCATGAAGAGGATCTCCATCCTTTAAGAAAGGTTGCAGAGCTTTCTTTCGGATAGACTTCTTTCATGGACCTGAATCTTTCCCTTCTTGTAGCTTCTTCAGATAGATAGGACATCTATCCTGATCATGAATCAACCTCTGACAAGTATAACAACGCTTCTGGACCCTCTCATAATCATAGAGAATAATTACAAAATCTCCAGAGGGAAGATTTGTAACTTTAGATCTCCTGAGAGGTTTGGAGACATCGAACCTAACCCTTACTCTGACAAATTCCTTATTCTGAGGTTTGGTTGGATCAAAAGCAACCTCGACTACCTGACCAGCAAACTCCCCAAACGCAGTAATGGCCTCTAGGGTATAATGATTAACTGGTATATTACGCAGACGTACCCATACGTTAATTGTTTGGAGGTAGTTTGGAGGAGGCTTCTCTTCCCAATGCTCCATGGCAAGAGATCACTGATTGAAGGTATGGACCCCTTTGTTAAGAACTTCCTCCAGGTCATGCTCGTACTTGAAGATGAATTGGAATTTCTCTTTCGATAGAGCTACTCCTTTTACCCTCTCGTAGAGCTGCCACTTTCGAGGCATATCCAAAATTAGATCTGACATGTTTTGGCTCTCGGGATTTAGAATACGACCTATAATACTCACTGAATTCCTCTCGCATGAACTGAACTGAGACAAATCTGGAAGATCAAACGGGAGGTCTTCTTCTTCCAGCCTCATATTCATAAGCGACTTATTGAGAGAAGACGACATCAAACTTGACTGAAACTCGCTCCTCCCAATACTTTCGTATGCTCTTTCTTCTTAAAACCACTGTAAACTCCTTTGATTGATGTTTCTGATACTTGAGTTTGATGAACAAACCCTAACTGTTTATCGGATTTGGGATAAAAGATGGGAAGAAAAGCCAAAAGGGAAAGAAATCCAGCCATAAGCCCTATTTTCTTCTAAGGTCAAAGACTCTAGTAGAAAAAGAGAGTACTAAGCGAATCACACCCTTTTTCATTTCGCGTTTAAGTGAGATTAAAAATCTTCAATTACTACCTACTTTAAACAGAACATGTATCTCATTTTGTTTTCTTCAAGTCATTACATTATGCAAACTGGAAAATTACATAGTCACAGAACAAAATATCAATTAGCCAATGCGGAGGATAAATACAACTCGAGTAGAAGAAAAAAATGCTATGTTTTGCAAGTGTATGTGCAGCGACATTTTAACACCTCTTTACATGATAAAATTAACAAGCTCTGGATTTTTCTGACCAAAAACCAATATCTTGACATATGTTTTCCATGCTTATATCCCAAAAAGATTCATGTATAATATTTACCAATACTTGTCAATCATTTTCAAAAATCACTGATGGAAAACCATGAAATATACACTTTCTATCCATCAATATAACCTTCTCTTCTGCCTCTAAAGGCGATATTGTAGAGCCAAAATTTGTTGATCCCCTATTTTTTGAAATCCCGTCATAATTTTGGATAATCCATCCAGTAACAACTTGATGTGTTGCGAAACTAAAGTTATGTCGTAATTATATTTTACTCATCAAAGAGGTGGCCGAATAGAATTGAATATGGATATCATAATAATAAAAAATACAAAATATAACACACAAACTTTATCTTTATTTGTTATTTTTCATTAAATGTAACAAAGTTATTAAATTTTATATTTTATATTATGTAAAATAATAATTAATTTATATGAATTTTATAATTATCAGATTTTTTATATTTTTGAAAAAAAAAATTTGTCCCGTCCGATCCTGTTTATGTGCCGAACTTTAAATGTGACATATATGGAATAACTATTTTGCTACTCTAATTTCTGTCACATTTCCGTTCCCGCAAAATTTTATCTCGAATTCATGTTTTCAACCTCTATAAAAGATCAAGAAACTTATTTATAACTAATATAAATTTGATAGTTACTATATATTAATGAATAACAAAATCATTGAATCTAGAAAAGTAATTTGCATATAAATGTAGAAAATATGACCAATTGGAGCATAAATTTCACAAAAGAAGAAAATGAATAGGTAAATTTAGTTCAAATTTTATATTATATAATTTTATTAATTTTATGTTTTTAATGTTATTTATATTTTCATGGCGTCATACTATTTATTATTATGTGTTTATAAGTTTTAATTTAAATTTGAATTTTATTTAATTTTGTATTTACAATCCATGTTTAAAAACGCGACCAATGCGGCCGCCTCCGTGCCGATGAAGCGCTCGGCGGTTCCTAACCACAGCGATTTTGATGTATCCGGCCAAATAATCGGAAATTATGAAATGTTTTTGATTTTTTTCCGTTTCAAAGTAGATTTTAATATGTATTTGATGGATCTAACCTATTTTGCTATAAACAATAGTAAAAAGAAACAGAAAAAAATAATGAAATTGGGGGGGGGGGGGGGGGGGGCGGGGGGGGGGGCGAATTTAGGATTACAGATCTCGATTTTGAAAGGTTGAAAACAAAGATAAATTTGTAATTTATCATTCATTAAACATAAATTGAAAAAAACAATAATAACAGAGCAAATGCTTCATGACCTGACAGTCTAAGTGTCACATTTTAAACCACTGCACCACGATACTTATTTGAGGTTTATTCCACAAAATAATATATAAACCATATATATGTGAAAATTACAAAAAATAAATTCCCTCTTAATCTCCGATTAATTTATTATGCGCTAGGTCCTACCCTACATCTGATTAGCGCTTAGCGATCTTTTGAACATTGCTTACAATAAATATAATGACACATGTCAATCTCTCATGCGATGATCATAATATATAATATGGGAAAACAGACAATTCATACACCAACAATTGACCATAGTTACAAACTGGACATGAACTGCATATATGTACTAATTCATACATCAACTCATACAAAATAGCTAAAACATACATTGACAAGTCAACAAGTATTGAGTCAGCTGCCATGTCACCGAGTCCTCACCAGTCAGCTGCCACATCACCTGAATCATCACCAGTCAACTGCCACGTCATCAAAAAAAATCTATAATTTTTAAGAAAAAATCAAAAAAAAATGATATTTTTTTTATATAATTTTTGTTTTGTTATCTAAATTTTGTACTATCTTACAGATTTTAATTATCCAACATATATTTTGGTTTTTTTAACAAAAAATAAAATTATTTTAGAAATATTAATCATAAAAATTATTTAAATATAATTTTATTTTTCTTAAAATATACTATTTCCATCGATTTCTGATGAATAAATATACGTGCATCATAAAGAAAATATCAGAGTCACTCGAAGTACCGAAATATTAGGTTCGAGACAGGGTTGAAAGAAAATGAAAATGCTAAAAGTAAAAAAAAATACATGTCCTGTCTTATCACTAACTTGCCATGGAAAAATTATACAAATACATATAGGTCTGAAAATTTTAAAAATCTATTATCTTTTACAAAAAGTCAAATTTACGTTCTCTTTCAATCTTTTCTCGAATCTCATATGATTTGAACGACGAAAAGTATACCTCCGATATTTTGAGTGATTTTAGCGGATTTTTCTGATGCACGTATATCTTGTCTCGAGAAGTCGATGCAAATAGAATATTTTTGAAAAAGTAAATTTTCTATTTAAATAAAGAAAAAATAATTACATATAAAATAAATTAATTGTAATTTTTATTTTTTATGATTAAAACTATTTTTAAATTAAGTGTAATTTTTAATTTTTATGTTATAGATTTTTTTTATGACGTGGCAGCTGACTTGTGATGATTCAAGTGATGTGGTAGTTGACTGGTGATGACTAAGTGACATGGCAACTGACTCAATACTTGTTCACTTGTCAATATATGTTTTAGCTATTTTATATGAGTTGATGTATGAATTCGCACAGATATGCAGTTCATGTTCGACCTGTAATCATGACCAATTATTGGTGTATAAATTGTCCGTTTTTCCTATATAATGTAGAGAGGATTCACCTCATTTCATATATATGTGATTATTATTTATATTTTTTTGTCACAAATTAAGTTTATGATTTAATTTTTTTCTTTTAACATAAACCGTTTGGTTTTGGCTACAAAAAATAAAAGTTTTAAACCGGGTTCTAATAACTTGGCAAAAGAGTTTTTAGTTTGTGTAGGTTTTTGAAATAGGAAAAAAATGGTATTTTCTGCGTTGTATTGGAAGAAAATTGTGTAGTTTCCTTGTCCTAATAAAGGAAGCTCAATTATCGAGGACCTCACAAGTTACATCATCGATAATTATATATAATTAATACCGAGAAACGTACATGAAGCACAAATAATTATGGAAGTTGACGAAAACCAGATTTATGACCTTTGTACGTTACTCGAGTACTACATTTATAACTACTTAATGTCTATAATAGAAGTCCTCCACATTCTATTAACCATTTTAATATATAATCTACTATTTACCTCTCTAGTCTTTAAACACACACAAAAATGAGACTACCAGTACCAACATTTTCTTGCTAAAGTTATTTAACTTCTGAGAAGTTTACTCGTACTTTTAACATTTTATTATCTTTCTATAAATTTTTTAAAAAGTAACAAGAAATTAAATTTCTCCAACTTAGAATAATGGTGTCTATATCCACACGTGCTATATACAATATGCTTAAAACCATATAATTTTTTACCTCCTTTACTAGCTACATATATTTTTAATCTTTTTCTCTAAGCTACAGAAACTTTAAAACTCTTCCTATATTCTTTTAATAGTTAAAACATATCTTTTAACCGTATTTATAAACTATAATTATTTACAGCCAATCCAATAATCTTCAATCCTAAATTGAAAGTAGTTAAAAAATTGAGTCAAAAGTAAAAAAAAAAAGATTTAAACCCAAAATTAAAAATTGCAAGCGATCCTATCGATGATTAAGCTTAGGTTGGTACTCGAATCTTAGCTATTTTGAAGGATATGAGGGAATCTCAATAGGTTCTCGTTCTAATTCACAATCATACCAGCCTAAACTCAATCACAGATGAAGTTCGCTGTTGAATAGAACTATAAACTCAATCACTGATCGGGATCTCCGTCGATATCTTCTTTTGAATTTTTTTTTTTATTTTGGGGTTGTACCCTTTTTATTGTTTTCTTTTCAGCTCAATGTTTTCAATTATTCTTAGTTTAAGATCATGGGTTATTAGATTTGGTTTCGATAATCACGGTTTATAAATAGGAAGAATTTTAAAAATACCATTTTTGGTTAACAAGTTTTAAAAATGCCACCATGAGTTGTTTATTTTTAAAAATATTATTTATTTATTATTTTTTAAACCTTAAATAAACCTTAAAATCCTCAATATTAAAAGGGGTTTTGACCCCTAACAAACCCTAAATTCTAAAAACTAAATCTGAACATAAAATAATTAATCCAAACATAAATGATATTTTTGAATAAATAATATAATTTTAGTGGCATTTTTGAAAATATTTTAGAAAAATTGCATTTTTGAAAAATGGTATTTTAAAAGTGGCATTTTCAAAAAAATTCTTATAAATATGATCAAAATATATATATGCTATTTTTGAGAATCACCCATTGATATTTACTTGTACTTTTTAGAAAAATGCAAGCTCTTAAGATATCTATAAATTTTCTAAACTTCTATACATATTAAAAAAAATCTGACATTTTTAACAACTAAAAATATTATTTCGTCATCGCAAAGTTTTATTTTCACTATAAATATTAAATGACATAATTAGAGAGAATAAAAGCTAAACAATAAATTTAGGCAATTTGTGTCGAGATTATACTCCAAATGGTAATACTGAATCTGACTGAATGCAGAATCTGACGGAATTTATTTGTGAATTTTGGTGGAATCTAGCAGACTAACTAAAGATTTAAATGATAATAGAGGAATTTGACAGAATCTGACATATTAATTTATTAACGGAATAAATAAAATTGCGTCCAATTGAATAACCGAAATATTTATAATAAAATATGAAATGACTAGTTAATAATTTTTAAAAATATTTTAAAATTAATTTTTTTTACAAATGTAATAAATTTTTCCAAAAATAATAATCTATTAGTTGAATTTTCTTCCAAACCTAACTTACTCCATCGATATTTTTATTTTTTAGTTTTCAGTAAAATTTACCAGTATTTTTATTATTTACCAATCAAATTAATAAAAACGTACAAATTTTGTCTTTTTTTCAATTATGTTTTCAAAAATGCTCGATGACTATTTCAATAAATCAAATAAATACATGTAAATTGCTTAACTAATGTATATAAATATGCCTTCGACATAAAAAAAACTAATGTATCATAAAAATGTGTTTTATAAAAAAATAAACTAAAAACAAAATTTGTTGAACTCACGAATTGCTCCAAATTCCTCTTACTTCCTCCAAATCACATCTGATGTTAGATTAATTTTTGAAAAATACCATTTTTGAAATACAACTTTTCAAAAATGTCACTTTTCGAAAATCTTTTCAAAATTGCTACTAATATTAGATCATTTATTCAAAATATCATTGATGTTTGGTCTAATTATGTTATGTTAGGATTTAGTTTTTAGGGTTTGTTAGGGTCAAAACTCTTTTTAAAATTTAGAATTTTAAAGTTTAGAGTTTAAAAAATCATTAATTTATAGCATTTTTGAAAATAGATAACTCATAATGGCATTTTTACAAAATAATATTTTAAAAGTGGCATTTTTGAAATTCTATCTTAATTTTTTTTCGAAGATTTCTTCCAATTCCTCAGTTCTTCTCTCACCATTTAGGGTAAAGAATGCAACTATATACATATACAGTATGTATTTTCTTAACATTTTTTTTTTGCCGGCTATTTTCTTAAACATTTATAAAGTATTATAAAATTAAAGACAAATTTTGTGTGGTAGGAAGTTGTGTCAGGATAAATGATTCTTTTACTGGGATTGAGTCTGACAAGTGAATGAAGGAAGATGCAGAAGCAAACAACTCAGTAATTTTTATACACAAAAGATCCATTTTACCCTTCCACCATGCTCCAAATCATATTAATATTACTCTATTAGTCTTGTTTAATGTTTAGCGAAGAGACTGAAACGATGTTTATAAAAAAAAGAGACTGAACAAACGTTTTGTTAACGTTACGAATATGAAGTAATTTAGAAGAAATCAGGCGGGTTAGTATGATAGTATCACAGAACAGAAGTAAGCGTTTCAAGTATTACATTATTCGAGTACCTTTAGCGTTGTCCGATTTTACATAAAATATGCAACTCTCTTAATAATGGTTACAATAAAATAGTTTTTTATTTTCATGGCTTGTTAAAACTTGTCTGGAACATGATGCGATGTGTTTTTTTTTTTTTTGTATTTAAACCATAAAACAAAGTTTTATCAAACGACGTTACTATCATGATGCTTACATTTATATATATACATGGAGCCCCTTGGTTACTGCATCAAATTGAGGTTTAAACGTAGGGCCCTTCGATCTTATTTATGTTGTGAGATTAGCTTGTTTAAACACCGGAAATGTGAGTAAAAAACAAAAACTAAAAAATCCAAAGGAAAAAAGACAAGTGTATATTTTTCAAAAAAAAAAAAAGGCAAGTGTGTGAAGATGATAGGTGAGAAGAGGACAAGGGAAGATACGAAAGCAATATGTGAATGAGGTCATCTGACACATAGATGAAACCCATAAATTTGAGTACGTATAAAGAAACCGAGTTACGTTTGGTGGGAGAAAGAGATAAGATCTTTTTTCTCATTTCATGGACCACCCTATAGTATAGATATGAATTAGGCGTATTGGTATTCATGCATGTTTCATACGTGATCAAATGTCGCCTTTCTATAATTAAGATTTGCACGAAAATTTTGTGATGGATTAGAGAGAAAATTGCCATGAACTGTGAATACGTATCAAATTCCTCGCAAATTTATGACGGAAAATGTCGCAGCAACTTCGTTGCAAGTTTGCGATGGGTTTGCGAGAGTTAAGTGACGAGACAAAAAACCATCGCAATTCCGTTGCAAATTTACGACAAAATTTCCATGAAAAAACCCGTTGCAAATTTCTGATGGAATTGCTAGGACCTACAAGTTTGGTAGAACATGTTTTAAATGAAATCTAACTGCCTGTTTGCGATGGCTTTCATCGTCTCAAATCCATCGTAAAACAATCGCAAATTATGATCATCGCAAGTCAATAGCAAATACCTCGCAAATTTTCATAGCAAATTCGTAGCAAAAAATTTACAAGTCATATAAATAGCAAATGATGGGAATACGAAAATCACAAACCAAAACACATATATAACATAGTAAAAAGAATAGAAATCGTTTTGGGAGAAAAAAATTTAATCGCTTGTTCGAGTCAATAGAAAATATCTTTAAAGCACGAAATATACACATTGCGGCAATGGATGTACAACCACAGAAATCCGGCGAATGGTGAAGTGACGAAAGAGTTTCGGGATGGTTTGTACATACTGGTGTTTGTACGTTCGATGACTCGCAACAACAAAACTTCAGTATGCAGACAGTTTTAGTGTGGACCATTAGCGAATTCCATGCATATGTAATATTATCCAGATGAACTACGCATAGAAGAGATATATGCAGAACATGACGAACTCGATGAGTGTGATGAAGAAGAAGACTCTGATGAAGCTAATCAACAATGACATGTATATGAAAATGAATCCGAATAAATTTTAATCGGTGTTTTGTTGGTTTTAATATGTTTTTAGGAATATGCGACAGATATGCGAAGGACCATCCCAAATTTGTCACAAATCGAGGCTTCCACATGAAACCCCAAACGCATGCGAGGAGATTTCATAAATATTGTGACGGATTTTCGCAAATCCATCGCAAACTAAGATAACCACATCAATACTCTAATTAATTTGAAAATTTTGGTTCATAAAATTTGAAAAATATCCTTACTTTACGAAGAAATTGCGAGGGACCATCACAATTCATCGCGATTTGGTTTAATTAATTTAAAATTTTGGTTTGAAAATTTTAAATATTTGTTAACTTTGCGACGGATTTCCAATTCTTCATCGCAAATCCATCGCAAATATTACCGCCATATTTAATTGGCCAAATTTTTGGTGCCACCCTGCGATAGATATATATACAAACTGCTCTGGAGCTCAAAAATGCATATTTCACTCTATTCCTTCTTTAGGAAAGTATTTTTTTTTTCTTTTTTTTATTTGTTTACTTTAATCCTTGTATATTTGTAGTATAGTTTAAGATTATAACTTATATTAGAATTTGAACCCCCAAAAGAGCTTATATTAGAATGGTTTTAGGTTGATTCGGATAAGTTTAGGATTTGGAATAATATAGAATTTTAAAAAAATTTAGGATTATATTTTTTTTTTGAAATTAATTAGTTTGAAATTTTTGAATTAGAATAAGATTTCATATAGGATTTACATGTGTTAATATAAATTTTATTGTTGAGATTTAGATGGATACATTATGTAAATTATTAGCTTATTATTGAAAATTTATAGGTTAATAATACAAATTATTGAAATTATAGGTTAATATATATATATATATATATATTATTTTTACAATTATGTATTGTTAATTTTTTTGTTATAAATTACAATTGTAATTAATTAATATATTTTTATTTACAACTTATTTATGATTTTTGCAGATGGCGGGATCTAGGAAGAATAATTATACCTGTTTCAATTCGGGCTATCTTCTCTGACGGACAGTCCGAATTCGAGTTCTTCGATGCAAGCGACGTCGTTCGCTATACAAGACACACTTTTAGAAGCTACCCTAACCCCACCAGTGACATTGGCTTCTCCGCTTATGCATTTTCAGACATATCGTTGGGACAAGTACTTGTTAGTCCCAGTAGAGATGGACTAACAATGTTAGATCCAAATCGTTCATCCATGATTTTATGGTATAATTTTTTTAAAATTTAATAAATTACATTATAGTATTAATTATAATAGAATAAATATAATATTAATTATATTTTTTCAGGTTTGACGATGACGGATCCATGGCTGCCATGGTCTGATCGATCATCGAAAGAGATTTCAAGAAACCGCACGCCAAATGGTAGCAAACACCGGCGACCATTATAGATTGATGGTATCACACTTTTGCGGTTAAATTAAATTAAATTTTAATTTATTTTAATTTTACCTTCATTTAATTTTACTTTCATTGTTTGTTTAATCTTAATTTTTTATTTTTGGATAAATTTTTTTTTTGTAGCAAACTTATAATTGGGATGTCGGGATCAACTGTTGCGTTTGCAGCAATTTTGACACCAATGGGAAGGCACACATGGCTGACCACCTAGTCAATGGAAGGCGAAATGGAAGAAAAAGGGCAACGGCGCAATGTCCAATTGGTTATATCCCAATGAATGGACGATCTTGTTCGATATTGGCTAGTTCTGAAGTCGGACTATCAGAGTGCCAATAGTTGGGCGGCGCGACTTCATGATCCGGATAGTATCAAACCCCATAAACCTCGTTCCGGTCAAACTTCCTACAATGTCTGAACTTGGAAAATAGTAAGTGTTTAATTAACTGCTTAATATGTTTTTATGTACATTATATTTAAATATTTAACTTAATTTGTTAAATTTTGCTCCAACTGAAATGACCGGCGAATCTATTACGGATTTTGTAGCTGTCCTCGAGGAGATCCATCAGAAATCTGATGGATTTTTTGTCGATGGAAAGCCAGAGAAGCTCTAAACCCAGGGCACCTCGAAGATACAAGATTTTCTCACACAACTCTATGATGATGTAGACGAAAGCTCAGTCCAATCTGGCGGCTTGACCCTTATGACAAGAACGAAATATTTCGCAATGTAAGTTTTCAAAAATTATTTTATTTTATTTATTATTTATATCTTTAATATAAATTTATACTTAAAAACTAAACATTTTTTCAGGTCGTTCATTGTAAAAAATAAGGATTTACGGATATGTTCTTTACAAGCTGACTAGTCCTCGAGGAGATCCATCAGAAATCTGATGGGTTTTTTGTCGATGGAAAGCCAGAGAAGCTCTACAACGAGGGCACCTCGAAGATACAAGATTCAACTCTATGATGATGTGGACGAAAGCTCAGTCCAATCTGGCGGCTTGACCCTTATGAAAAGAACGAAATATTTCGCAATGTAAGTTTTCAAAAATTATTTTATTTTATTTATTATTTATATCTTTAATATAAATTTATACTTAAAAACTAAACATTTTTTCAGGTCGCTCATTGTAAAAAATAAGGATTTACGGATATGTTCTTTACAAGCTGACTAGTTCGCGGCCATCGGGTCCAACATCTCTCCTAGAAAAAGCTAGACATGGCGCAAGTTTGCATCAAGCACCAGGCGACCAAGCTACAACATTTTGAGGAGAAGTTCACGAGCTATGAAGCCTACTTCTTCTACATCGCCGAGAAAGATCCGATGTTCTGCAACATGATCGAGCAACAACGCCAAAGAAAAACCATACTGTCAATGTCTCCGCAAGATCCATCAGGAAACTAATTTCGACTTTTTCTAATTTTATTTTGTATAATGAATTTTATCTTAATTTGCAATGTTTTGTTTTCTGCTTATTTTATTAAATTAAATTTATGATTAATTTAAGTTTATAGTTAAAAAAATTTCCAATTAACTAATAGCTAAACTTTTCATTATACATCGCAATTTTATTTTTCAAAACCCTCGCAATTTCATTGTAAATTTATGATGTATGTTTGAGGTGTGTTAAGCGATGCCCAAGTCTGCCGCAAGTGCCTCGCAAAGGGTGCTACGCATTTGCGACAACATATCTATGTGCGACTTCATCCTGTCATCGCAGTTTCCTCGCAAACACTGTTACGAATTTGCGACGGATGTCTGCGATGACTGTAACGCCCCGAAAATTCCAAAAGAATTTTCAGAACATTACTAAAACAAAAGTAATTATTAATAAAAAAAATTCATAATACAAAAAGTTTGAAATCTCTTTAAATTCAAAATCAGAAAACAAAAGTTGATATCATAAAAGAAAAACTACCGAGTCTCGCTCTAAACCCTCGACAAAAGGTGATCACTCAACCACTTGATTCCTGAAACTTACCTGCACGGAAATCAGAAGTTAGGTGAGCGAAAAATCGCTCAGTGAGATTACAAACCCGACACACATGTACCAACACGGTCTGATCCCGCACAGTTAATGTTCACGTGTTGGTACAAACAAACAAATGTTCAGATTTAGAGAAACATAACTAAAATCAACAGATTATAATACTACCAGTAAAACATAAATAAATCAACGGAATATAATAACTTACAACAGAGTAGAATAATCATCAGAACAAAATAGTCATCAGAGCAGAAAGATATCATCATGACAGAGCGACCAGGTATCTAGCAATGCAATATCAGAAGCGGAATGGTATGACCCCAGCATTGGTCAACCCAAACCAGATACTAACAGAATATATATATATATATATATAATATACTCAATAGCCATGCTGGTGTCTACCGAGGTGGTAATGAAGTACGCCACGACACTAGTCGACCTCAATACCAATAACAGAATACTAGAGTACAGAATACATCCGTGGAAGTGCCGACTACCACGGATTGCCCAATAGCGCTACTAAATCAGAATAGCATGCTGATACCGGTGCGGAATGGTATGACCCCAGCATTGGTCAATCCAAACCTGATACTAACAAAATATATACATAATATACTCGATAGCCATGCTGGCACCTACTGAGGTGGTAATGAAGTATGACACGGCACTAGTCGACCCCAATACCACTAATAGAATACTAAAGTACATAATACACCGTGGAAGTGCCGGCTGCCACGGATTGCCCAATAGAGCTACTAAATCAGAATATCATGCTGATACCGGTCTTAACAGAACCAAACATATATCATACCAGAATCATGATCCAGACTTAAACATGATAAACATATACTTTTAAATATCATGCTTTCAAATAATTTAATTATTCCTTAATTCTTTATGGCTAAATTAATTTAATTAGATTAAAATTACATAATTTTATCATTCAAATTATTATTCTATATTTTCATAAAATATTATACCAACATATAATAATACTAAGGGAGTTAGAACTCACCTGCAATTTGGTTTTTGGATCGAAAGGAGCTTGAACCGACAATGCTACAATGCCCACAAATACCAATTCGAACACTTAGATCATGAACCTCCTTGTTTTGAAACTTCAGCAGCCACTGTCCTTCATGATTGCAACATAACGTTTTCTACAGATCTCCAATTTATATGATTCAACTGGAATCAGAAACTAGACTCATATACCTTTGTATCGAATATTTAAATGCTCAAAACGGAGTATTATTGATAGGATTTTCGAACCCTTTTTGTGGACACAGAAACTGTTGAGCGATGATAGCAGATCCAGAATTTCCAGTCGACCAGTCCTTATTGTTCAAGCAATAACTTTCAGATATAAACACCAAATAACACGATTCTTCTTGGAGAAGAAACTAGAGTCCCATAGCTTCGTAACAACTATTTAATAATTCAAATCAGACACCATTAGATATAGTTTTCGAGACTTGAAAGTCAAGTAAAAACTGTAGATCTAATAATGCAGAACCAGAATTTTACTGACGACATACTCACTTTGCATCTACTATAACTTTCGACTCAAATCTCCAAATTGATTGGTTCTTATTGATTATGAAACTAGACTCGAGAAGCTTTGCAACACGTACTTGATCGTCTTAATCGAAGCCATTTAGGGTACGTTTTTGTCTTTTGAAATATGACTTAATATTCTGGAAAAACAGAAACAAGTTACCTAGAGGAAGGGTGACGAATTCTGAAATTCAAAACCCTAATACTCTTTAAGAACCCTAACATGAGCTTTTAATCTTTGATAATTATAGTTTTGTCCAAAAACTTTAATATCTATCAAAAACATCTTTTAGTTTGATAGAATTTTAGGATTTCCAATTAAATCAAAAACCTTCAATTTTCTGGATGTTACAATTCCACCCCCATTAAAAAGAATTTGTCCTCGAATTCAGAGGTGTACCTGAAACATGTGGTGATAATTCATTTTTATTTTCAACTCCAACTCCCATGTTGTTTCATGGGCGCCATGATTTCTCTAAGAGTCTTTATTGAGAGGAATAGTTTTTTTTGTTTTTCACTTGAATTCTGTCAGTATAGTTTCCACTATCTGTACCAGTTCTTCTTCATACCTAAAGTCTTACTAAATTCCAAAGGTTCAAAATCCAGAACATGCAAAGGATCTTGTTGATACTTCCTTAACATTGATACATGAAAAACATTATGTACGTGTCCCAACTCTGAAGGTAATTCCAACCTATAAGCTATGATACCCACATGCTCTCTGGAAGTCAGGATGATGAGAACGTTGACTTAACTGGTAGAAAATAGGCTGATTTGGTTAACCGATTTTCTACTAGCCAAATCAAGTCATTTCCCTTTTGTGACTTTAGGAGTACAATGACAAAATCCATAGAAACATGATCCAATCTCCACTCTAGAACATGTTATAGCTGAAGCATACCACTTGGCTTCTGATGTTCTATTTTCACCAGTTGGCACACACTTAGATATGAACTTTGCAATATCACCTTTCAAACCATTTCATTGATAAAAAAGCTTAAGTGTCTGATACATCTTAGTGCTACATGGATGAAATATATCACCATATTGATGCTCTTCTCTCAAAATCGCATCCAATAACTCATGTACCTTAGGTACGCAAACTCTGTCATTGAGATAAGACTCCATCACTCTTAAGCTTGTATCCTAATTCACCAAAATCCTCAAGTCTCTCACAAATAGGACTAGTTTTTCATCCTGCCTCTGAGCCTTGCGAATGCGTGTCAGCAAGTCTGATTGAATACCCAAAATGGCTAGAAATCCCAGTTGATCCTTCTGGATATAAATATGCAGCTGGCTCACCTGCTCCACTATATCCCACTGTGATTTTTGGCATGTCACTTAAACTAACTTTCTACTAAGGGCATCATCAACTACATCAGCCTTTGCTGGGTGATAGAGAATCTCACCGTCATAGGTGCTTAACAACTCAATTCATCTTCTCTGTCTCAGGTTCAGTTCCTTTGGTGGAAATAAATCTTTATGGCTTTTGTGGTCTGTGAAAATCTGCACTTACTCTCCATTGACGCCACAACTTTAGTGCAAAAACTACTGCAACCATTTCACGGTCATGCGTGGAAGAGTTAACTACATGCTTATGCAACTACCTAGATGCATAAACAATCACTTTATTCTCTTGCATCAACACACAACCTTGTCCTGAAAAAAAAACATCAGTGTACGCGCTACCTACCTTACATCAGGTCTTGGAAAAGTTAGCACTCGAGCAAACATTAGCTTCTTCTTCAGCTCTCTAAAGATCTGCTCATAATAATCACTCCACTTAAACTTAACCCCTTGCAAAGTAGTTGAATAAGTGGTTTAGCAAACCGAGAGAAATTCTCGATGAATCTTCGATAATATCCTACTAATCATCGAAAACTGCGAATCTCAAAGACATTGCTTGGTTGCTTCCATATAGTGATTACCTCAATCTTAGCAACATCGATTGCAAGACCTTATTCTCATACCACGTGTTCTAAAAATCCTACTTGCTGAAGCCAGAGTTCGCAGTTGCTCAATATAGTATACAATTCGTCTTCTTTTAACCTTTCAGTATCCATCTGAAATGCTCGGCATGTTCTTCTGAGCTCTATAAATAAACAAAGATATCTTCTATGAACACAATGACAAATTCATCATGGTGCGGTCTAAACACTCGATTCATCATATCCAACATTAGTTAGACCAAATGGCATAATCGCAAATTCAAAATGCCAGTATCTGGTCAGAAAAGCTGTTTTAAAGATATCGCTATCCCGAATTCTCACCTGATGATAGCCTGATCTTAGATAAATCTCAACTCGTTCCCTGAAGTTGATCTAGTAAATCATCAATCCTAGGTAGGGGATACTTGTTATTTATAGTAACACGATTCAACTGTCGGTAGTCAATGCACAATCTCATACTACCATCTTTCTTCTTTACAAATAACAACACATGTGTACCCCCAAGGAGATGAACTAAGTCGAATAAAACCTTTCCCCAAACCATAAGCTATTTCTTTAGTTCTTCCATCTCCGATGGAGTCATCCTGTAAGAAGCTTTAGATATCAGTGATGTCCATGAAGTAAGCTCAATTCAGAATTTAACATCACGAGTTGGAGGCAATTTCTGTATGTCCTTTGGAAAAGTCTCAACAATTTCTAACACAATTGGAACCCTTTTTCCGAACTTAGGTGAGTGCTTCTATCCACCCACTAGCACTGCCAAAAATCTCAACTAACCTTCAGTCAGCAATTTCTTCGCCTTCATAAACGAGATAATTGGCAACCGGAGAGTTACCCTTTAGAACTACAAAGTTATACCACTGAAAAAACTTGAATTGCGAAAGTGGTCTTCTTTCGACGACAATCCATATTCGCAAAATGACGAAATAACTTGACAAATCATAAGATAATATCATAAACCCTTCGTAGGAGTACAATAATATCTGATGAAAAAAAATTAGTACACTACTAGTCTTTAGCACCCCTTGTGTATGCATCATTTTCTCTTCCAAGAATCTAAAAGTAGCAGTAAAGTAGCTCAAGAGCTCCACCAATTTGATAAATTATTTTATAAAAAAAAATTCACGCTCAAACTCTTATTTCACCAGAATCTAACAACTCTCAAACTCAAATCCCAAAAAATCCTATTGCGAGACCGGCATAATTTTTCCATTATAAAATTCACATTCTTGTAAAACAATTCAAAAATAAGAATCTGGGTCCAAAACATTTTTTTAAAACAATTGAAAACGTATAGTACCAGGGTTTCGTAAAACCATGCTCTGATACCACCTGTAACGCCTCGAAATTCCAAAGGAATTTCCAGAACATTACTAAAATAAAAGTAATTATTAATTAAAAAAAATTCATAATACAAAAAGTCTGAAATCTCTTTAAATTCAAAATCAGAAAACAAAAGTCGATATTATAAAGAAAAAACTACTGAGTCTCGCTCTAAACCCCCGACGAAAGGTGATCACTCAACCACTTGATTCCTGAAACTTACCTGCACGGAAATCAGAAGTTAGGTGAGCGAAAAATCGCTCAGTGAGACTACAAACCCGACACACATGTACCAACACGGTCTGATCCCGCACAGTTAATGTTCACGTGTTGGTACAAACAAACAAATGTTCAGATTTAGAGAAACATAACTAAAATCAACAAATTATAATACTACCAATAGAACATAAATAAATCAACGGAATATAATAACTTACAGCAGAGCAAAATAATCATCAGAACAAAATAATCATCAGAGCAGAAAGATATCATCATGACAGAGCGACCAGGTATCTAGCAATGCAATATCAGAAGCGGAATGGTATGATCCCAGCATTGGTCAACCCAAACCAGATACTAACAGAATATATATACATAATATACTCGATAGCCTTGCTGGCGTCTACCGAGGTGGTAATGAAGTATACCACGGCACTAGTCGACCTCAATACCACTAACAGAATACTAGAGTACAGAATACATCCGTGGAAGTGTCGGCCACGACGGATTGCCCATTAGAGCTACTAAACCAGAATAGCATGCTGCTATCAGTGCGGAATGGTATTGACCCCAACATTGGTCAACCCAAACCTGATACTAACAAAATATATACATAATATACTCGATAGCCATGCTGGCGCCTACCAAGGTGGTAATGAAGTACGCTACGGCACTAGTCGACCCCAATACCACTAATAGAATACTAAAGTACAAAATACACCGTGGAAGTGCCGGCTGCCACGGATTGCCCAATAGAGCTACTAAATCATAATAGCATGCTGATACTGGTCTTAACAGAACCAAACATATATCATACCAGAATCATGATCTAGACTTAAACATGATAAACATATACTTTTAAATATCATGCTTTCAGATAATTTAATTATTCCTTAATTCTTTATGGCTAAATTAATTTAATTAGATTAAAATCACATAATTTTATCATTCAAATTATTATTCTAAATTTTTCTAAAATATTATACCAACATATAATAATACTAAGAAAGTTAGAACTCACCTGCGATTTGGTTTTCGGATCGAAAGGAGCTTGAACCGACAATTCTACAATGCCCACAAATACCAATTCGAACACTTAGGTCATGAACCTCCTTGTTTTGAAACTTCAGCAGCCACTGTCCTTCATGATTGCAACATAACTTTTTCTACAGATCTCCAATTTATATGATTTAACTGGAATCAGAAACTAGACTCATATACCTTTGTATCGAGTATTGAAATTCTCAAAACAGAGTATTATTGATAGGATTTTTGAACCCTTTTTGTGGACACAGAAACTGTTGAGCGATGACAACAGATCCAAAATTTTCAGTCGACCTGTCCTTATTGTTCAAGCAATAACATTCAGATATAAATACCAAATAACATGATTCTTCTTGTAAAATTGACTTAGGGTTTCTTACTATGTGCTCGATCCGATCAACGAAAAGAAATCCTGAAATTACATAAAGAAACGCGAGAATTTTCACAGTTGACATTTTCGATTGAGAAAGTGGCAGGCGTTCCTCGAGCTCTACTGTAGTGCCTTGCAAGGTCGTAGAGCCGGTAACCCTCGTTCACCTAAAATGGAAAAAGGTCTGTGATTGAGACTAAGGAATGCTAGCTATATGCTTAACACATGCAAGTCGATCAGTTCGCCCTTTCGCCTATCGGCTTGGCAGGCAAGCTACCTTGCTTGCATTCTATAAACGGTAACTTCCGCGCCGAGGAACGCCTGCTTATAAATATCTCCTAAAGCTTGAAAGAAATGCGGATTAGCACAGGCAGGAAGTCTTTTTTTGTTGTCAACGGGAAGTCTTAACAACAAAAAATACGGGGGTTTTGGAATGTGTATCAATTCTAATGCCACTTTAGGGCGGAAATTTACTTTCATTCAAAAGGAGAAAATGAAATGGAAATAGATAGCTTAGACAGCCGGTCAAAGGTTTACAGGGGAGTCCGCCTTAGGTCTCAGTCTATGTTGCATTTCATACACCCGAGTCAGGGATTGAAGAAACTAGACTCCCATAGCTTCGTAACAACTATTTAATCATTCAAATCGGACACCATTAGATATAGTTTTCGAGGCTTGAAAGTCAAGTAAAAACTGTAGATCTAATACTGCATAACCAGAATTTCACAGATGACATACTTACTTTGCATCTGCTATAACTTTCGACTCAAATCTCCAAATTGATTGGTTCTTATTGATTATGAAAGTAGACTCGAGCAAATTTGCAACAAGTACTTGATCGTCTTAATCGAAGCCGTTTAGGTTATGTTTTTGTCTTTTGAAACATGATTTAATATTCTGGAAAAACAGAAACGAGTTACCTAGAGGAAGGGTGACGAATTCTGAAACTCAAAACCCTAATACTCTTTTAATTCTCTTTAAGAAGGCTATTTAGAGGGTTTTATTTATCATCAACATGAGTTTTAATCTTTGATAATTATAGTTTTGTCCAAAAACTTTAATATCTATCAAAAACATCTTTTAGTTTGATAGAATTTTAGGATTTCCAATGAAATAAAAAACCTTCAATTTTCTGGATGTTACAATGATATATTAACTAGCATTTCCTCGTAAGTTTTGCGACAGATTTGTGACTGCGTATTTACGACGAATCTACTATTTCATATTTGTGTCGCAAGTTTTGCAACAGAATTGTGATAGATTTGGAATTGCCATGAGCATATTGCGAGGGATTAAAAACTATTGCAAATCCATCGGTATTGTTGATTTGCTAGGGATTTGCGATGGTTTTTTCCATCGCAAATAGACTGTTTTTGTAGTGCTTATATGGCGACAAAATATATACGAATTTGTATGATACTAGTGTTGTTTTGTTTTTAAAGATACCCCAAATCCAGAGGTGGATCCAAAAAAATTGTTGGATGCGAACATAATTTTATATAAAAAAAGTTGTTAACTTTTTATAAATTAAATAATAATAAAAATAATAATACAAGCTAACAATATTTTTTGGTCAATCATAACCTAAATATTTCATCATTATTTTTTTGCACAAATTCAATAATTATATTAATCAGTTTTTTTTTGTTCAGTATTGGGATAATTTTTGATTTTATCAATTGCATTATATATATATATATATAGTAGCATTTATTTAGCATTTAATATATATTATGTTTAATTTATTAATATTTTGTACAAAACAAAGGACCATGTAAAATGAAAAGGTTTGGTAGTAAATAAAAATTAGCATTTATTTAGACAAATTTATTATTTTTATAGTTCGTTGACTTTAGATATTAAACATTTGTAAATAAATTTTGATTATTTTGGTAAGATTTGTGGTTCAAAATGGATAAAATAAGATATTATGATAGAGGCATGGAATTAAAATTTAAGGTTCAAAAAACAAGAGGCAATACACGAGATATACAAAACTTCGGTGCATCAAGTTTCAATCTTGTTAGTAATTTTTAAGATGTTTACAATACTCTTAATTGGATTTACACACAGCCTAAGACATTCTTAACTTGTGACCAAACGATTTCTAACCTTACACAAAGTCTTAGAACAAAACATTGTTCCAATACACAAACATGTGTTCCAGCAAGCAATTCGAACCATCGAAACAACACAAACGTTTTGCTCTCTATATTTTTGGCTAACCCTAGCAGCACATGCCTTTCTTGTATATATACCCATATACATATGAGGTGTCACCCTAGATTAACCTAGACACAAAGAGAAAAATATCCTCTTCAAAATAAAAGAAATAAATCTTCCCTAAGATTATCTTAACTACACGTCTTTTGTGATTTAAACTCTCTAAATATCTTTTTGATATTTATCTCAACTCCATGTGCCACGTCAGCATCAACTGACACATTCTGCATTTGTTCCAACAAGCCGCTTCTTGTTCCAACATGCTCTGCACTTTCATTCTCCCCCTTTTTAACTGAGTTTTACAACTCAAGCTCACCATATGCAACACACATATCCAACAGACAATCATGAAATAAATACTCCCCCTTAATCATATAATACCATGTTAATAGACACTCCATGAATCTTCCATAATCTCTCCTTGCTTGAGTGCTAAAACGCTTTTAAAAAGTTCAAATGCATTGTGAGTTTAGCCATACATGTTGGAACATACACCTCACTCAGAATCTCCTTCCTTGTTGGCTTCTCCAATGATACCCATTTAAAATTCTGATTTGCTTATGCCCAAACCTTTCTTGACCACTTGAGATGTATTTAGAACACTCACATGTGTAGAGCATAGTCTCCTTTGACTCACTAGTTGAGGGTTTGCCAGACATATCACTATACAAATCAACTTTCTTAATCCACACCTTTTGCAACTTCCTTAGATCTTGAACAAATTTATTTTGCCTTATAGCAGTAGGGGTTGATATGCCCAATCTTTCCACAAAAATAGCATCCATAATTATGTGATACCTTTTGATTATTTTTCTGGATCTCTGTTCCAACATACTTTGCTTTGTTCCTACAAGTGTTATAGATCTTTGTTGCAGTAGGCTTCGCTTTGTTCCTATTGATGTTCTGAAACCTTATTGCATCAGGCTCTATTTTGCTCATATTATTGTTTTGGATCTCTGTTTCCACCTGTTCCAACAACTTCTCCTTTGTTTCAGCAGACGTCGATGTGTTCTCTTGAACAATTTTTTTTTTTGAATCCGATGAACTTCTTCCATTTCCAAGACCAAAATTTGTCTTATCTGTCCTCTCCATGCTAAGAATTTGATCTAGATTCTTCGTTCCATTGTTCAACATCCTAATGTTTTTCTTGTTTTCCATGAGTTCACTCTCCAATAGTTTTGCTTTCTCCCTTTCTACCTTAAGTTCCTCTTCTAATTTCACCACTTTTGTTTGCAAGAGCAATCTCTCATTCACCAAACTCAAATTCTCTTTACTGGTTTTCATCTAATTCTCATACATCAACTTAAACTCTGCTTGAACGTCTACATCTTGATCATTTTCAGATTCACTGCTTGTGCTGGCACATTTTCTGTCTGTTCCAGCAACAGAATCTGAATCTGAATCTAATTTTTACTTCCTTCATGATTCACGAATGTAGGCAATGCCACAAGGTTGGCTACATCTTCTTCTTCTTCTTTTTATGTTCCACTCTCACTCTAGGTTCTACATGAATTATTTTTCTTTTTCACAATGTTGACACATTATGATTTTGTGTGTCCATATCCTTTATGGCATAGGCATTGAATCTTCTTCTTTCTCGTCATATTCGGACAATTAGACTTGATATGTCCAAATTGATATTCATGACATTTCACTTCACCTCTTCTTCCTCCCATGTTCTTGTATGCGCCATGATCATTTATAAATATTTTTTTATGCACTTTTCCAACTTCTTCAAGATGTTTGCCAAACGTCTTCACAAGTGAGCTCATAGTTACCTCCAAGTTTTGTAGTCTCAGCTTGTCGTCACTCACGGTTAGATCTAACATGTTGGGATTCGCTGAAACAACGTCCTTGTCCTTAAGTTCCATCTCATATGCTTGTAGTATCCCCACTATTTCTTCGAATGGTATCTCATCTATGTTAAAACTAAACCCCATAGTCGTCTTTTTGGACTCAAATCTCTTCGGCAAACATCGTAGCAACTTCTTGACAAGTTTCTTGTCCTTGTACATCTTCCCCATCACTTGTGCTTCATTAGCAATAGAAAATAACTTAACACTAAAATTTGTCACGTTTTCATGCTCATCCATTCTAAGATTTTCAAACTGAGAGGCCACCATATCAATTCTTGATGTCTTTACGCTTGTGGTTCCTTCATAAATTTTTTGAAGTTTGTCCCACGCCTCTTTAGCTGATGTGCACCCTTGAATCAACTTGAATTGATTCTTATTAACCGAAGTGAAAATAGTAAATAAGGCTTTTGCATTATGCCGTGACATATTCTTCTCATGTTTTTCCCATTTAGTCTTTGGTTTAATAACAATGGAACTGTATCTGTCTTCAATTTTTGGAGCTTCATAGCCGTCTTCCACTGCTATCCAAACATCCTCATCAATACCTTGTATGATTGCCTTCATATTCACCTTCCAATATCCATAGTTATTGGTGTCTAGCATAAAATCCTTCTGGTACGCAACCAATACTTGTAGTATATCATCCATCTCTTTCTCCAGGATCTTCACCCGTTTGTTGAGTCAGACTCTCTACAGATGCCCGCTCTGATACCAATTGAAAAAGCATGAGATAGACAATACACGAGATATACAAAACTCCGCCGCACCGAGTTTCAATCTTATTAGAAGTCTTTAAGATGTTTACAATACTCTTAATTGGATTTACACATAGCCTAACACAATTTTAGCTTGTGACCAAACGATCTCTAGCCTTACACAAAGCCTTAGAACAAAACGTTGTTCCAACACACAGACATGTGTTCCAGCAAGCAACCCGACTTGCCTAAAAACCATTGAAACAACACAAACGTTTTTCTCTCTATATTTTCAGCTAACCGTAGTAGCACACGTCTTCCTTGTATGTATACCCATATACATATGAGGTGTCACCCTAGATTAACCCACAAAGAGGAAAATATCATCTTCAAAATAAAAGGAATAAATCCTAAAATAAATATTCCCTAAGATTATCTTCAACTGCACATCTTTTGTAATTTAAACTCTCTAAACATCTTGTTGATATTTATCTCAACTCCACGTGCCACGTCAGCATCAACCGATCCATTATGCATTTGTTCCAACAAGCCGCTTCTTGTTCCAACATGCTCTGCACTTTCATTCTACCTTTTAAAGGTGATTGCACTAATCACCTCTATAAATGCTCCTCGACTAAGCCATGGCCAAAAAGGAAGGGAAGATGAACAAAAAGAGGAGGATGTATTGAACACCTTCTCCGGAACTCTCGAGAAGACGAATTTGTGCAAACCTACCGAAATCCTTCAAAGAGCGAGTAACCGCCAGATATCCCCCATCGGAAAAGAGAAAAAAGCCGACCACTAAAGTGGAGGAAGGATCTCTCAGAGCACTCCCTCTTACTCGCACGAAATTCCAGTCAAACTTTTCTCGAAAATTGGTTCTCATGGACCACCTCTCCAACAACGTTCTCACAGTCGTCTCTGTCGCCATCTCACATGTATTTAGGAAGAAAGAGGCGACTTCTCGTCCCGAGACGAGTCTTCCCCTTCTTTACGAACAAAGATCCCTAATGATCCAACTTTCTGGTCGAAGAGTTCCAATCCCATCTAACATGCGGTTTTTCTCTTTGATCCCTTTCACCAAATAACAAATTGGTTCTTAGACTGCTTTCGTTAAGATCTAGAATCCTAACCACCACTTTCCTTTTGGAAAACTGACTTTTCTTCTAGTCACGTTGATTCATTTTGACTATAGGATAATCTTTTGGAGGACAAAATCTTCTTTGTCTTCCCGAAAACCGTCTTGGCCATGTTAATATGACATGATGACAATGCATAGTTGATGGCCGAATGAGCGGAACATTCGCTGGAAACCAACAAGAGGTGTATCAGAAATTCACTTACCAGCGGCCGAACCACTTATCCTATATTTTTCGTCTATTTCCATACAAACGATATTCCCCACCGTAAACAAATTCAACTGTATGAAGAATGCAAAATCCTTTTTGAACACTATCATTCTCTCATCCTCTAATTAACTTAATAATATAATAAATGAATGAAAGTTAGGCATTTACATGAAGTATTAACATTACAAAAGATAGTATATGTCATAACTGTTGTATAATATTATTAATCATTACAGTCGTAAAAAACTATCATTTATTACAAATTTGAGCAAATATGAAGTCCTACCATTTGTATTGTCTATTATTCATAATAGTTGTGCTCCATAAATGGTTTGACGACATAATTAAAAAGTCATATCATAAAACTGTTGAAATAGTGAGTATATAAAAATGACAAATTTAATACAATTTTGAAGACATGTCGATTCTTTAGGCTTTGAATGATTGTAGTAGACATGGCGAATTAAAATGTTTGTGATATAAGACTCAAAGTGAGGCTTATAAAGATTGGATGGTGATTAAACAAGCTGGCCTTCGCTCTCTCTTGTGAAATCAGTTTGATGGTAAGTGAGGATGGATTGATGGCACAACAGAGATGATGAGAGGGTATCTGATACTGTAATATGCCATGTTCTATGGGAAATCTACTCACAAAGAACAAGAACAAAAAGCTTTCTCGACAAGAACAAGCTTGAGGAAGAAAAACAACGTTTGTATTGATTTTAGGGTAAACATTCTGTCTACAAAGCTGCAGAGGAAGCTTATATATGCTCATCAGTTGTGACTTTCTAGGGTCGAAAATCAACATGAAAGAAAAGCAAATACACAAATTAAAAAAGGCAATAATGTTTTAAACTAAAAAGGAAAGATAACTAAAACAGAAAATGGAACTTTATTAGACCAAAAGAAAAACTATCCAGCAACTAGAGTCTTTGATCTTCGGAACCTTCTAAGTCATTAAGAGTCTCTGGTCCCTCATTTTGGTCCCGCATTCCCCACGTTCACAACTCCCAAAAAGCCATCTGATGCGATTTGGTCTATATCGACTAATTGGCTTGTTAAGGCAACAATTTGTTGGTCCAATGTGATCTTTTGGGTATTCTTGGTCTTTTGGGCTCTTTGACCTGCATAGTGACTAGACAAACCTTGGTTATCAATGTTAGGGGCTTGTATGAGGTCGAGGATGGTCATGTCCTCCATTTAGTCCTTCTCGAGCATGTTTGCATCTTCTTGGAGCATCTCCAAGTTGATCAGCTTATGAGGGGTGTCTTCTGCATCCATTGAGTTCATAAAGGGTCTCCACTGTTAGGTTAAACTTCTCACGTAGGCTTATGGTCCTAGAACATGTCATTGGAGCCTTCCTTAACTCGGATACATCAGTTTGGGCTTGGTCTAGCTTGATGTCCTCATCAATTTGAGGTTCACATTGTTTTAAGATGGACAACAATCTATAGCGTATCAAGTTTTTTTTTTTGTAAAACATGTTCACAGTTGATCCGCGATGGAATTTTTATTTTGTACATATCATTTCGAACTAAAATTTGTGAATGGTAAACAAAAAGAGTCCAGTTAGCAAACATGTTAGTATGTCTGGCCGGTACAAACATGTTAGTAGTTTTTAGCCAAATAAACGAAACCGATCAAAAAACCTTTAAGAATTTTAATCCAGTTTATCTATAGATTATACGTGTTGAAATTGAAAATCCAATATTGTAAACAAACAGAACTAAACCAAAACTAAATTTTATCTTTATAAAAAAATAATTATTACTTGTTGTTGGTTGCTTATAGTTTTAGACCCAAGTAAATAAGACACTTTATTGTGGGCACGTGATTCAGCCTCAATGCCCTGTCGCTCACTCATTACTATAAAGAAAACCAATTAATCACTCTCTCTCTCTCTCTTTCCCATTTCACTGTTTCGAGTTAAACCAAAGCCTTTTCACTTTCTCCCTCTACTAGCCTCCTACTACCTACTTAATTTTCTCTCTCTCTCCATTCACACTACAAAAGCTTCTCGTTCCCATCACCATAACCCTCCAAAAAATGCAATTTTCGAGAAACTCGATCCTTAGGCAACTCAGCAGGAAAGAAGGTTGGAGGTCGGTTTCTAGAAGGTGGACTTCCGGAGATAGCTCAACAGCCTTCACCGACGGTGACGGTGGCGGTTACTCGTCAATGGAGGGTCTCTATGGGATTTACTCCGGCGGTGATACGGCGGCGAGAAGTAAGAGGGTGATGGTTGTTGTGGACGAGACTTCGAGGTCGAAACATGCCATGATGTGGGCTTTAACTCATTTGACTAATAAAGGAGATTTGATGACTCTTCTTCACGTTGTCTCTCCTCACGACGAACCTTCTCCTTCTTTGGCTCAATCACTTGGTTCTCTCTGCAAAGCTTGTAAACCTGAGGTACCATTTTACTCTAAAAGGCCATTATTATTTACTTTGAAAGCTATTATAGATTAGAAAAGTAATTAATCTGCATTTGGGTCGTAATTTTGCTTTTTCAAGAAAAAAAAAAATGGTCGACTTACTTGAGTAGTGAGTAGTGCATGCGTGAGTGTTGGAGATGGGAAAAATCAGAGGATCTGTCTCTGTGATGGCCATAGTGACCGATTGAGTCCACTTGCTACTCACTTTTTTTCTTTCTGTAAATATAAAATTATTTTGTAATGGGAAAATATTTTCATCATTCTGTAAAGTAAGCTTTTTCAGTGAAAGATCCAACTTTTCCTAGTTGAGATCTAATGTTTTAAAACTGGTTTTTAAATCTCTTAAACGTTAAGTGTAGTTGGTACTTGGCAACATAAATAGTTGTTACTTAAAAAATGTCGTTACCCATTTAAAAATAATTTATCTACCATTTAAAAAAAAAAAAGAGAAATTGTTTGAAATCAACTAGTGGTTTATAGTTTTTTTTTTTTGATAAAAACTAGTGGGTTATAGTTTCTCGTAAGTTTTAAGATTTCTAAGCAAACTGTCGAGATATTGTTCCAAGTCAACTAATGGGGTATAGTTTCTCGTATGATAAATTCACCAATTTTTAATTGTAATTAATTACTTGAGATTTTCATATTACTTTGGATAAGTTATATCCTAATTTCATTTTTGTTTTTTGCATCAAGAAATGTACATAGTAGATGGATTTTTTTTTACATCTTAAAAAAGATTCAATGATTAATTTTAAGATGATAAATTATACTTATGTTGAAAAAATTGAAAAAGGTGGACGTAGAGGCACTGGTGATTCAAGGACCAAAGCTAGCAACTGTGTTAAGCCAAGTGAAGAAGCTTGAAGTCTCTGTTCTTGTGTTGGGTCAGAAGAAATCCGCACCACTCATCTCCTGGTGCGACTTCTCAACCGTTAGATCTCTTTCCCATATCACGAGTCTCTCGTCTCACATATTTTCATTTTTTTTTTGTCGTTTTGTAGCTTATGTGGACCAAGCAGATCAGAGGAGCTCGTGAATCGGTGCATCAACGGTGCAGATTGCTTGACAATAGGTGTGAGGAAACAAAGCAAAGGAGTTAGTGGCTACTTGATCAACACACGATGGCAGAAGAATTTCTGGCTCTTGGCCTAATCGCAATTCTAATGTAGAAAGCCATGGACCGGAGCAATAAATTGCCGAAATTTTAGTCTACTGTGTTTAATCGTAGTCTAATAAACTATGCATCTCTTTCGTGCCCCCATGTTAACATAACCTGTCTTATATGTCTTGTAAGAAATTAAAGTTGAATATTTGTATCCCATTCGATCGACACCATCTTATTGACATTCGTATGTTAAACTAGGAGTGGAAAAAATTACATTTTTCCTTTTTTTTTGTGTTTTTTTGGTAACCAAAAATTTCTACACTTTAGACCCATAATCCTCTCGGACCGAAAATCATAAAAGGTTAATTAGTCCCCTTCCCGTTGCTGTGACTCGAACTTGAAACTCGTGCCTTTCTCCTACTAGAAGTTACATAGGTTTAACACTTCAACTAGTAGAGTTAGCTGTTGTGACCCGAACTTGGAACCTCTGCCTTTCTCCAACCAAAAGTTACAGAGGTTCAACACTTCAACTAGAGCTAACGGCTCCGGGTTTAAAAATTACATTTTAGTCTCTGAATTCTTGTCAATATAAAAGTTCGGTTTTGAAACGGAATTCCTGATTTCACCTTTTGGAAAAAAGTTGTAAAGTTAAAATATATTCTTATTATCACTATTCATCGCTTTTTCCTTTTTTCTCTCCCATTGCAACCTTTATATGAATTTTGAGACACATTTGTAATGAGTTTTTAGAACTTGTACCTGTCCCAAATTACATACTGTAATGAAATGAGACAAGATTTTTCATTCCTAATTTCAAAACAGAATATAAAATGAGATGAAAAATTCATTTATGTATTCTCATTCTCCCAAAATGTTGTCTCGTATTTTTTTTGTTTATTAGATTTGATCGTACGACAAATTTGATTTTAAAAACAATATGACAAGACTAGTAGCTTGTCCTATGAGTGACAATTATCGTTGTTTATCCAAACCATAAAGTATAATAACCTAAAGCAATACCTCTGCCTGAATCAATGCAGAATCAGCAAGGCGGACCCGTCCGCCCGGCCTGCGCTTGTTGTCGTGCTCGTCTTACTTTCAAATCATCGATATAATTCTGGTAGACATAAGAAGCGAAACCCCAAAGAGCGATCAGCATCGACATAACCTTAACGCCACTCATCTTATCACGGAACACAACCAAAGCCGCGAGAGGCGTCACAGCTAGAGAGAGGGTACTAATGACGTTTGAGAAGAGCGACGACACCAAAAATATCAACCCGACAACTCCTACAGAACACACTTGCCACGTTACCGCTGTCCCGACCAAAGTCAGTACATAAGAGGCTTGCCCTTTATGATACCCTTCCATTTCCCCGTGCAGCGTTCTCCATTCCCCGCTAGCGAAAAGCCCAATAACCGAGACACAAGTCGCCACTAAAGATGTGTAGATTTGCATTTCGAGAACCACAGAAAACGTCTCTCTCTTAAGAATCTTCTCGAAGGAGAATTGCATAAGAGAGAGCAATAGAGAATAGAGTGCGGATGCAGCGAGCGTACACACAAACCCGATAACGTATTTCGACCTGGAGACACCAGAAGGAGCGTCTGCATCATCGTTGAGACCTATCAAAGCAGCAGAGAAGGAGAGGAGAACAACAGAGTTGAGAATCAAAGCAGTGAACTTCTGAGAATTGATGAAATAAGAGAAGACCGCGTTGAAGGCCAATTGTGTAGCGCATATCAGAGAATAAGTCGAGGCAGAGAGGTAGAGAAGTCCAACAGAGTATAACATGTTGTCTCCGGCAATGATGACACCGAGCAGAACATAGATAAAGACAATGACTTTGAGGGAACAAGAAGGCTCTGCAGTAGAAGGCTCTGAAGGAAGGAGCAAAAGCGGGATATAGAGGATGGGAAAAGCAGCGGTTTGAACAAGAGTAGCCATCCATTTGCTGTTTCCACCTTCATCGTAGTAAAACCTACCAAGAAGGACTGAAGCAGCTTGACCACCAACGAGAAAGAAGATGTTGATGAAGACAAGAAGCCACCATTGCCAGGTTTTGAGCTTCAAGAGTGGTGATGGAATACCCACCACACTCTCCTCCTTCACCAAGATTGGTTCTTGATTATCTGTAGTTCACATAAAATTAACAAGAGCTCCGTATAATTCACTTAAAACCCTAAAGCATAATCCGACACAGAACAACATAATCACCATCTGTGCATCATCTTGGCTTCTGGGTAAGTCGAATAAACCCAAAAAAAGAGGAAGAAGGAGAAGAGGACTGACCTGACATAGAATTTGCCGGCAAGGAACGACGATACAGAGAGATTGAAAAGGTTTTTGTTAATCCAAACTGAGATTTTTATGTTCGTCTTTTTCTGGATTGATCGCTCACCGATGATCCGTGAACTCCAAACGCGTTTTTTTTTTTCTGTTTTCTGGAATTTGTGCGTACCTAAGAACAAGCGGAAGCTATTATTTTGCAAGATTCGATGCAAACACTTAACCTTTTTGAGATTTGACTTTGTTATTAGCCGATCGTTTTAAAACCGGACATTCGACATTCGGTTTATTCGGGTCAAACGGTTCGGTTCTTCGGTTTGGGAAAAATCCTGTCGAATTAAACCGAATAAAAAGTTGGTTCGGTTTGGATGTAAAAAATGTTGCCGAATGGGAACCGAAACTCAATTTCGGTTCGTTTATAAATTCATTCTAGGGGAATTTGGTTGGATAACAAAAAAAAAAGCAACAATTTAAAAACTAACCAAATCTTTTTACGTGGCAAAATTTTAGCCTTTACATTTTTTGATTAGTGTTTTAATATATATATATTTTTTTTGCTATCCCACTAATTAACCCTTCATTTTATTGGGTTTTTTAAACGAAACAACAATATGGACTGGCCTACAAAAATATTACAAGCCCAAACTTAATTTTTTTTTTACAAACCCATTAAAAATATGCTTAGGGTTTCGACATAGCCACCTTCAGATACCGGTGGCGACGGCGGCGGCTTGTCGTGTACCGGCAAAGACCACAGTGAATTGACGGCGACGTCAGAAGCACGAAATGAGGAAAGAAAGATACAATACCTTAATTTCTGAAGACGAAATCAGCTCAAGAGATGGTGATGAAGACAACGATTAGATGGAAAAGTGAGAGCAGAGAACAGATCGGGAGAAGAGAGAGCCCGAGTTGAGTAAGGAAGGAGAAACAAATGTGGAAGAAGAAGAAGAACTAGCGAAGAAGGAGACTGGAGAGAGAGATTAGGAATTGAGAGTAAGAGGTAGACAAGATGAATTTCTAGGATCGGTTTGCTTATAGAAACCGAATCCAAACCAAATTGACCAAACTTCGGTTCCGTTCGGTTCGGCCAATTCGGTTTGGTTTTAATATTCAGGTCTACATATACTGGATGGTTGGCCGATTCGGGTTTCGCCTTAGCATCTTTCTAACAAACTCCATTTTAGAGTTAGACAATAAATTTACTGTCTAACAAATTCATTTTAGAATTGTCTAAATTTCCAAAGTGACAACTTTAGCTAAATAATCCATCAAAATAGTTTTTTTTTGTTAATGCCGAGATTAAGTGACAGAATAGTTAACTCCGTTAACAGAATAGTTAACTCTATGTTTGTTTTCGGTTAAAAATAATGACATGACATTAAATTTGTTTTTTATGAACAAAAATCATTAATTACTCTTTATATTTAATACATTTTTAAAGGTGATTTAATGTTGTATACACCACTTAATTGATATTTAGGAAAGTAGAGAAAAAGAAGAAAATTGCATGACGATTTTGCCTTTCTGTCACGTTATACCTGATGCGTGTTATTTTACCTTTGCTAGAGACCAAAGATTCAATAGACGATCGAAGTTTTAAAATTTGTAAAGCCTCAAATAAAACCACAAGTGCATGGTGCACCGAGATAGTACTTAATGGTCGATTCCAAGAGATTAAAAGATTGCAATACTAGAGATGCGAGAAACAAACTAAGTTATAGCAAATATTTTTGGGGTTTTTTTAACGGTTTAAAATGCTAAGAAATGCAAGAGAGTGAAATGCAACAATATGAATAAGATAAAAGCATTGGACCATGGGCAATACTATCAAAAGAATGGATTAACAATCAAACAATGGTGCAAAAGATTGGATGAAACACCATCCTAGAACGCGAAACTCAATACTATGACTATAATACCACTTCATTTGATCACCTAATTGTCATAGATCCAAATTGTGGGAGTATAAATCCACGCCAATTAAATTCGTCACGTCTTTTAGAGAGATTTGAAACTTCTGAGTAAAAACCACCAAAAACACAAACAGAGATCCAAAGATTATGTTTTATTAAGCTGTTTAGAAAGCTTTTGTATGAGAGCAAACGTACAGCGTTTTACAAGGTCAAATTGCCGATCCCCTTTTTAGAGGATTTACATGAGTATATATACAAATTTTAGTCGGTTAAGCTCATGTCTAAAGAGATAAGGAAGATTTCCTAATTTCTTGGGATTTCCTTTTAGCAAAGCCTGCCACCGCCATGGACTTTGATTCATGGGCTTTAATCTTGTCATATCTCTTTCGTGGGCTTGAATCCGTGGGCTCGTTGTTTCGGCCCAATTTCCTGTCGTTGAATCTTGGCTCGGTTGACATCATGGCTCACAGCTCGGGTGACGCCATGGCTCACGGTTCGGGTGATATCATGGCTCACGGCTCGGGTGATGCCATGATTCACGGTTCGGGTGACATCATGGCTCACGGCTCAGGTGATGCCATGGTTCACGGTTCGGGTGACATCATGGCTCACGGCTCGGGTGATGCCATGGTTCACGGTTCGGGTGACATCATGGCTCACAGCTCGGGTGACGCCATGGTTCACGGTTCGGGTGACATCATGGCTCACAGCTCGGGTGACGCCATGGTTCACGGTTCGGGTGATATCATGGCTCACGGCTCGGGTGACGCCATGGTTCACGGTTCGGGTGATATCATGGCTCACGGCTCGGGTGACGCCACGGTTCACAGTTTGGGTGACATCATGGCTCACAGCTCGGGTGACGCCATGGTTCACGGTTCGGGGTTGCTTCGTGCCATGGTTCAGGGTTGCTTCGTGTCATGGTTCGGGTGGCGACAACTTCGATCTCTTTGCCTTGACCTTGATCCATTTGGCTTGACCCCAATCCAACTTTTCCTTCATGGTTAGGGATCTCGATCCTACTCTTCCTTCACGGTTCGGGAACTCGATCTAACTCTTCACGGTTAGGGATCCCGATCCAACTCCTTCACGGTTAGGGATCCCGATCCAACTCCTTCACGGTTAGGGATCCCGATCCAACTCCTTCAGGGTTAGGGATCCCGATCCAACTCTTCGTTCACGGTTAGGGATCTCGATCCAACTCTTCTTTCACGGTTAGGGATCCCGATCCAACTAGTTCACGGTTAGGGATCCCGATCCAACTCCTTCACGGTTTGGGATCCCGATCCAAATCCTTCACGGTTAGGGATCCCGATCCAACTCCTTCACGATTAGGGATCCCGATCCAACTCCTTCACGGTTAGGGATCCCGATCCAACTTCTTCACGGTTAGGGTTCCCGATCCAGCTCCTTCACTGTTAGGGATCCCGATCCAACTCTTCCTTCACGGTTAGGGATCCAGCTGCTAGTGCTTTTTCATACTTAGCCATTTTTCAATCGTTGATTCTCAAGAGGTGGAATCTGACCCCAACAGTTAGCCCCCTAGCTTGGCAGTATCAGTGATGTTATTGTCGAGCTGTAAGTGGTCGAGTCTGAGATCAACGATTCTCCTGGTTGCCCCGAACCGTTGTTTGGAGATGACCCCGAACTGTCGCTAGGTGGTATCTGCGTACTTAGGGTATTATTAGTTTGGAGGGATCCGGTTTGGGTTTGCTATGTCATACGAACTTGGTTCGGGGTTTTTCGCTATTCAGATACGCCATTACCTTTATCGGGGAGTGCAAGCATTTTTGCTGATTCCCGAGGCGAATGACGTCACCATTTGCCTATATAATTCGCGATACTTTTCATTTCTTCACTACTTCATTTCTCTGAAAATTCTTCAAAGCAGGTAACCTCTCTGTTCTTTCTCTCTCTAATTTTTTTTGCTTAAGTTATTTTTAAGTCGAAACTCCGTTGTTCTTCATTCGCCGCTGATCCGCTTGAATTTCCTGATCCATCTTCAACTGGCTCCGTCGCTGCCTTCGAGTTTTTCGGCAGTTTGTTTTGAAGATTTGGATCTAACTCATTCTTCTTAAAGGATCTCAACTTGTTCTTCAATTTCTTAAAGGCTTTGATCTGTTTTGATAGGCTGCTGAGAGCCCCGATCCGTCTTCTAAATCTTAGAACATCTAGATTTTATTTCGCGAGCTATTAGGGATCCGATATGTTCGTATCTTCCAAAGACCCCGATCCATTTTCCAGTTCGAAAAGTATGTCTCAGTCATCTGTTTCTGCATCCTCCGATCCGTATACCCACTTGTTCGACATATCAGGACAGGCTTCACCCCCCGAACCATCTTTCTCTTCTGATCCATTTCTCGTCCAAAGTTGTGACCGGGAAGATTCCTCTGGTGCCCACATTCAGAGGATCTGGACGATCCAAGTGGTTCGGGGATGGGACCCTCTCTCCTTGGTAGGAAAATGGTGCTCTCTGAATCCTCGAGAGCTGGCAGCAATTTCGGGAATCCTTCAAGATTTGAAGTGCCTCACCTTCACGATTCTCCTTTCGACGAAACGGTGAACCCTTTCACTGATGTAATGGACCCCGATCCGCCGAAAGTTGAACCAGAAGATTGGTTCTTCGATCCAGCCGTGGCTAGACGGGAATTAGAACGTTTGATGGGTCCTAACCGTCAAGCTCCAAAGAAGAGGAAAATCAAGAGGCGACCCGACCCACCCAGTTCATCCCTCTCAACCTTGGATTCGTTAACGGCTCTTAGGCATAGATTTGGCATTTCAGAGGAAGTCGAGCTTGTGCATCCCGCGCCATCAGATCGAGCCAGTAATCCTCCCCCTAACCACTTCACTCTTTATGAAAGTTTCTTCTACCACTGCCTGTTATGGTTCCCGATCCCTGAAGTTATTTCACGGTTTCTCTGGAAGTTCAATTTGGCCATTGTCCAAATAAACACTCGGGAAATTAGGCACATGGTTGGCATTCTGACCAGGAGTTATGAATGTCATGTGGAAGTTGGCGTCGAACACTTGATGCATCTGCTCGAATTCAGGCATCGTAACAAAAGAGAGCTGAAGTATTATGTGTCGGAAAAAGCCAGGAGAAATATTATAAGAGGTTTCCCGACCAAAGACGACAACTGGGAAAATTACTTCTTTTTTGTCCCTATCACTGAAGCGTCGGTGGGTCCGAACTGTCTTCAACTTGTCAAGTCTGGCTGGGGAGAAATTGGTAGCCGATCCGTTGCTCGACTTGGGCCACGACTCGGGTTTCTATTATTTAGCAATTTTCTTTTTTAGGTTTTTCTGACCTTGCATAAATATTTTTGTTTTGCAGTGCGTCATCTCCGCTTTTCATTACCTCCCGATCTGTCTGAGATTCACGAAACGCTTTCGGCTCATAAGTGCAATTGGCTAAGAGACTTCAACCTTCGACGAGTGGAGAGAGCCCGAGCCCTTTCCGAAGGACAATAAGTTGAGCAGTCATCTCTGTCTCATTCTTCACAAGATACCATTGGAAGACCTACTTTCAGAGATCGGGCTGCTGCGAAAGCCAAGGCAGAGACAGAAGCTAAGGAGAGAGCAAAGCAAGCAAAGGCATTGAGCCAGTCTCGTCCCCCGAACCCCCAGCCTGCTACTACTCTCGTCCCCGAACCTACCTCCGCTGATAATCATCCCGAATTGGCTATTTCCTCGGTTCCTCAAGGAGTCATCTTAGGACTTCGTCCAGCCGATTCTCAAATATTGCCGCATAAAGATAATGGAAAAGGGAAGGCTAAGGAGAAGAAAGCCCCAAGCAAAAAATGCCAGTCGTCAGGAGATGACAAGGGAGAAGAGGCGTCGAAGCGATTGTGACGTACTGAATTGTCTCGAGCTATCCCCGATGCAATCCCTCTCTCCGCCGCTCCGATAAATGCTGAAGGGGCTTACAATGATGCCTCAGCGTCAGCGGCTATCTTCTCGAAGATCACCTGTCCAGGTGATCGTTTTCCGCCATCCGATACCCTGCTTAGGGACAAGGACTATAGCGAGATGTCGCTTTGGGGCGTCAAGGTATGTGATGTTTATTTGTTTCGTTTTCGTTACCCGATCCGTTTAAGCTTATTTAACAGTATTCCTGTTGTTGTGCAGTTCATATCCCATCTTAACAGGATGGTAATGGGGTATGAATCTGATGCCCGTAAGGATCGCGAAAGGGTCGAAGATGCTAGGCGAAAAACCATTGAGCTGGATGGGAAGCTCAAAGAAGCGAGGCAAACCAGGCTGCTAAACAAGAGAAAGCTGTCAAGAGAATCAAAGACCTTGAAGCCAACGCAGAAGGGTGTAGAAAGCACATTAAAGAAGCCGACGAGCGGATCATGCGGCTGGAGTCTGGCAAGGCGAGACGGGATGCTCATATAGCTAGCTTGACAAGGCAGCTAGAAGTGGCGAACGAGCTTCATGAGAGTAAGGTCGAGCAAGCCGTTCTAGAGGCCAAACGCGAGACCATGATGATGCTCGAAGGCAAAGTTTCCCGAGCCAAAAAGCTTCTTGGCCAGATTGACGGTGAGCCAAAGGAGAACATGCTTGACCTTGCTCAGATTGAAGGTAATCTTCAATTCATTGGGCTGCTCCAAGGCGACGAACCGCCCTCTCTTGATGCCGAGGCAAAGAGTCTGGCTGGGCAGAAGGAGGATTTGGTGGGAGCTCACGAGGCATTCGCTCAGCTCGTGGCAGAAATGAGAGGAATCCTGAGACTGTCTCCAGTGCGTTCTGACATACTAAAGGAGCTTAACGATGGCGAGCCCATGGAAACTGCCGCTGCAAGCGTTGGGATCCACGAATTTTCCAGCTCCAACAAGGGAACGCTTGGTTTGGCTGAGCTTCGTTCAATGGAGATTGCTGAGGAGACATTCCCCGAACCACCTTCTGAGAAAGCTCTCGAGGCTGTTCTAGAGGAAAAAGTTGCTGAGTTTGCTGAGGCGCTCCTTGAGGAAGAAAAAGCGTCGGGAGGTGATATAGCCGAGAAAATGGTGGAGCCGGAGCAGAGGGTGGTTACGACCCCTGAAATAACAGAGGATTACGATCCTCTCTTCTTTGTTTAGTTTAAAACTTTCATTTCTTTTTATTTTTATTATATTTTTGTTAGGGGCTGGACGGCTTTATCCAAGTTGTATAAGAACCTATTGTTATCGCTTGGTTGCTGATTGGCTGATTCGCGGTTGATGAATATGTCTTTTGTTCGATAGATTCGCAAATGCTTTGCTTGCGTTGTCTTTGTTGAGAAGTAGTTGTTCCGACGAACGGATACAAGGGGTTGCTTTGCGTAGTTATGAGATGATCAGTCTCGGGATGGTCATTGTGGTTTACAGACAGGTTACCATAAACTTATCTGCTCTGATAAAGAACATCTGTTTGCATAGTTTAGTTTGAACATTTCGGTCTACGGATGCGTCACCAAGAACGTTTCTGCTCCGATAATGAACATATGCTTTGTATAGTTTAGGACAAACATTTTGGTTTATGGATGCATTACCATAAACGTATCCGCTCCAACAATGAACAAATATTTGTATAGCGCGCTTTTTAATCTTGAGACGGATGTGAGAGTTTAGATCCGAGATGGATGCGAGAGTTCACTATTGTGGCCAGCAATAGTGAAGATGTGGCGAGATGCCCGTTGTAGTCTGATTTGCTCGAATATGTCTGTTTTGTTAAGACTTTGTGATCCTTTGAAGGATGCTTAGCAAAGCTTTGATAGATCGTGGAATCTGTTACAAAGATGGGAGTATACGAGTATGCGTATACGTACCCACTCTCCCCCCTTTTGAAAGGAGGGGGCAACTGAACCCGTCCGAGACGAGCTGCCTACGTACCCTTTGCAGGATCAAGTCGC